>JAIUCV010000022.1:4786499-4823102 GCA_026724425.1 Erythrophleum ivorense | reverse complement strand
CCTCCTCTCCAATGTCTTAACATGCTAGGTGGACCAAGTGAGCAAGGTAATGGGAGCCACCAAGTTAGAAGATGAGAGTTTGACAACAAAGTGCCTAGATTTGTCTCTTTGTAGCCATATGAATGGCAAGTGATGTAATACTATTATAGGAATGTTGTATAATCATTTGAACATATGTAATTACTCATATATTTGATGTATGCATGAGGTTTGATGCCAAATGAATGATAATGTAGATTTTGAACCTTGGATGGCAATGTGAAGCATGTCCAATCTTGTGTAAGGCACGGGGTGAGAGAGTGAGTTTTCAATTTCTGGGTTTATGCATCTTTAGACAAGTTTAGAAGGTCATTTTAGTGCATTTCCACATGCTCAAGTGGCCATGGTTGCCTTAGAAGCAATTTTGGACCATTTGGACCCCTTTGAAAGCACAAAATAGACCATTTCATAACTCAATGTCAAGATTTGACCAAATGAATGAATTTGCCCATGAAATTTGGCACACACATATATCTTATCTAGAAATTTTTGGGAAGCAAAGGGCTAGATTATTTAGAGCTCTATGGAATTAATTATGAATTTCCAAAATTGGTATTTTTTTGCTAAACTGATGCAGACACTGTTCATATGGTCAGTAATTTGGGCTGCATCATTTGAGGGACAAATGATGTCCAATGCTCATGAAATTTTACAAGAATAAACTATACATGATAAGCTTTACATGGCCATTGAGATTACCCTAATTGGACATCTGAGTAGAGAGATATGAATTGTTGAAGGTGGAGGATAGTACCAATAATGACAGCCGACCTCTGGTATTGTTCCATCAATTTTCAATGGCTAACAACCTCTGTTGTGGCTTGGATTTATTTTTAACATAAAGTAGACATCTTCAGATTTCCATAATGGTAAATTATTCATGATTTTGATTTTTCTAGAATTTGTTATAATTTTTCAAATTTTAGGCATAGAATCTGGACATCCTACCCGAGGCTGCACACTATGTTTTTGAGTATACCATCCCTTTGCACGAGTTTTGGGCCACTTCTTAAGTTTTTTATGAGTTGTATTTGTGTATTTAAATGTGAGAATGAAATGGATGAGTCCATATGGCCCACAGAATACCGAATCAAAATTGTATCCATGACGTAACACAATTTAATTGTATTTTTCTATGTCTTTTTCTTGTGGAATTCATGTGCTTCATGGAAATAAGCCTACATATGATATGAGATGAGTCATAAAACCATGGTATTATCATAAATATGGCTAGTAATAATGATAGAACTATGAGAGAATTAGCTACATGTAATGTTTGATTTTTTTTGAAAACGTTAGGAACGGATCAGTTATAAAAGGAAGTCTCCTAAATAAGAAGAATTGGGCCAAATAAGATTAGGACAAAATTCTAAATTATGAAAAATGAGGATACAAGGCTTAAGATGCCTAAAAATCAAAGTTAGAGTAGCTAAATAAAATCAAATGAAAACTAGTGACATTTTCATAATTTTGGGCATTTTTTAGAAAACTCAAAAGAATGATTTTTAAATAGAAAATTTAAGTTTTATGGGGTTTTCAGAGGCCCTAAAAATCATAGGAACCTCTAGAATGGTTCAAACTCCTTTGGTTTATGTTTTAGAGCATTAGTTGACCTAAACTTTGACCAATTTCGTTTGGGATGGTTTTTAATCCAGATTGAGTGAAACTAAAGGCATTTTATAAGTTAAAGGACTTAAATTTTATGATAGAAGAGATGATTTTAGAAAAAGGAATTAAAATGAAGCCAAATGGAAGGAACCAAGGAAGATGACAAAATTAGAATTTTAAAAAAACCTTAAATGAGCCCCCTTACCTTTATATAACATGTCCTCCCTTCTCCCTCATTTTAACCAACCTATTTTTTGTCCCAAACCAAAGGAGAGACTAGCTATGAGAGGAGCACAAGAGGAGGGGAAAAAGAAGAAGAAAAGCTTGGTAAAAAGGTGAGAAAACCATGGAATTTCATGCTCTTTCATTGATTAATCTTGTTCTCCTCCTTCTCCTCTCTTTTCTTATGGTTTTAATGTTTGATTTGGGACTAGTTCAATATGGAAAGGTTAAAAATTGAAGGAGAAACTTGAAGCAAGTGGAAGAGCTCTTAAAAAGCTTTGAAATCAAGGTAAGAACCATGGCTTTCCTTGCATCTCTTTGCTTGTTCTTCCTTAGGTAAGTTTTGGCCAACTATGGAGTACCTAAGAGGGATTGAATTTTGATCAAAACCAAGGAAGAAACATAGGTTTTAGAGTGTGGGAAACAAAAAAAATGAAATTGGAATTGAATAAGAAGCATTAGAATTAAAGTTGTAAAAGCTAGGGATTTAGTTACACCTTGACAAATATGAAGCTTCCTAGTGGTAATTTAAGTTGTCCAAGAGTGTATATGAGTTCTCAAGACACCTAAGAAGCCTCATATGTGCCAACTCCCTAAAGAAAAATTGCAAAACTCTATGATTCTTCAAGCTTGCTTATGTCTCAGCCTAAGCTAGTCCATGCACCTAAGGAAAGTTTTAATTTCTTTTAAGGCTAGAAAAAGACTAAGTATGATAGATAAACACCAAAGGAAGTATTCAAATAAATTTAAAAAGCATGGTTTGTGAGATGGAGGTTTAGGCTCCATTTTAAGATATAAAGAAGCAACTTGTATCTATGCTCCTTGAAATGAATTTGTGATGACTCCAAGGAGTCTAAATGGAGTTAAGAGACTTAGATAGAAGGAGAAATTAGAGCTAAGATCATGAATTCCAATAGTTGATTCATTGTGTGTTGTATGGAACCATAATTGTGTCTTAGAACAAAGTAGCCTTATTTAAAGTTTGTGAAAAGCTAGAGCTTGCTCTAATGATTGAAATATGTCTCGTTTGATGTGTTTAGGCCAAGAGAATCAAGTGCCACCTAGTTGCATGTGCTTGGCCAAAAAGGGGTAGAAGAATTAAAAAGAAAAATTTGTGTTCCTGTTTCAAGATAGCTCTTTGATAAGCATGATTTTTATATGTTTTAATTCTCCTAACTTAAGCATTTTAATGAGCAAATATGGCTTAAGGAGTTTAATTAGGTAAAATTCGATCTTGGTAGCCATTCTTTGCATTATAGGAATTAATTTACAAATTATTGGTTTTTAATGCTTAATTTTATCTTAAATAATTTTTGTGAATATTCCTATTTAATTTTTCCCACTCTTTTGTGTAGAATTTTAATATGTAATTGGAGCTTGAATGAGAATTTGTTTTGAAGAAGAGGAAGAGAAGAGTTGGGATCAAGTACACTTTTTGTTGGGCAATAAAATTTGAATGGGAGAAATAAATCACATGTGTAATACAAGAGGGAGAAGCAGCTATGGGATGGGCCTTGCATGAAGAGAACACAACACACGAGGCTTAGATTTTACATTGCAATGGAAGAAGAACGCTGCAGCCACTACACTTCCACGTTGCATCATGTCTAGCCACCCATGAAGAAGTTGATGTGGGGGAGAGCAGTAGAAATAGCGGGAAGGCTCTTAAGGAGAAGAAGATCGAATAAAAGCAGCTCAAATACACACACATACAAGGCAAAAACAGAGGAAGGAGAGCCACATACTAAAGGGATTGCAACCACGTAAAGAAGAAGCAAGGAACAAAACATGATAAGGCTTAAGACTAGAAGAAAAGAACCGTGCATGGGAGTATATCAAGGAGCTAACATGGGAAATTAGCTATGGGTTGTGTGGGTTCTGGTTTGAATGGGAAAGAGCATTGAGTTGAAAGGAGCTTGGGCAGCTCTCATGTAAGCTATACGAGCTTAATGAAGGAAGCATGAAGAGAAGCCACGGGTCTCGAGCTAATACAAAATACATAAAACAGAGGAGAGGAAAAAGCTAAAACGAAGAGCAGAACGTGGATAACATGGGAAGCAAATGAAATGTAACTACATGATAGAGGAAACATGAATGAAAAGCCACAAGTTCTATGTGCATGTGAGCAAAATAGAGGAGAGGAAGCTGCACAAAGGAGAAGCTACAAGAGAAGAAGCCATGTTCTAGATTCGAAGAAAGCAAGAAGCAACGCAACTGGAAGCAAGCAACGTGCAAAATGTGTGAAGAAAGATGCTAGAAGAATTAAATGAGCACGGACTAAACACGAGGCATGCAGCTTGAGTTAAAGAAGTTATGTGGAATGAGTTGGAGAACACAGCATGAGAAAAACAAAAAAAAGAAGCATCAAGTGAAGGAAGCAATGGGCTGGGCAATAGAGGTGTAAAATGAAGCAAATGACAAGCATGCAGCAGCTACGTGGAAAATACATAGAAAAACCAAGCGTGGGAATAAGTTTACGTGGAAACAACTCGTGAGAAGCAACAAATGTTCAGCTCACATGCCATGAGCAAAACACATGAAGAAGCATGAGAAAAGGCACGTGAAAGTGATAAAATGAAGTACGTGAGGTGAATAAAATAACATACACTCGGGCAGCATGTTATGCATCAATCTATTCATCCAAACCACATAAGAAGCTTTGGGCTAACTTGTAGGCACATGATTTAATTAAAAATACACAAGGAAAAAGGCAAGAAAGGCATGTGAAAAGGGGGATCCAGGATACATTGATTGGAGGTTGTCCATTCCATTTGCAAACACTTCATTCATTCATGCCTCTTCATCCAATAGCCATCCCCTTCATCGTAGCACACCACGCCATCCCATTCCACCTCCATCTCCTTCCATTGAAATGAAGCTTTAATCCTCCATCCATGACTAGCAAGGACGAAGGCTCTTGGAGAACCTTGAATCCATGGAGAGATCAAAAGAATTTTGGCTAAGAATTTCTACTTTCCTACACTTATTCTTTTTCTTGTACAAGCTTGGTGAAGTTGTATTTGATAGAGAATTTGTGTAATTGTAATTAGTGGCTAGTTAGACACTAATTAGGATATTGTTTGACTGATTATTTGATTGATTTAGTGCTGAATTTTACACTTTCCTTTAATTTTCCATGTATGCCTCAAAAGTGTTTGATGAAATGCATGAATGAAGTTATAAGCTTTATTGTTTGATTTAAGAATTCCTTGGGGTTTGGTTGGTTAATTAAACATCCTAGGGTGTTAATTCAGAGGCTAATTGATCAATTAATTATTCAATTCAAGTGTTCATTGATCTTAATGACAAGAATTAGCAATTTGATGCGGGATTGAGGTTTCAATTCAACATTAAATTGTTAATCCCTTGATTCTTGTGTGGTAACTGAAGATAATTTGTAGTGAACACAATTAGGGACTCTTAGACCAGAATTAATCATAATTGAATTAGAATAAGGATAGTGGATACCAAGGGATGAATCCAAAGCTAGTCACAAGACCATCATTCACCCATAATTCATACAATTAGGTAGCAATTAGGAATTTTATTTCAATTAGATTTTAATTAGTTTAATTCGATCAAAAAAACCCCCCTTAGTTTAGAAATTTTTAGAGTCTTTTAACACTTAGAAAACTCAATTAAACATTGAACTCCATATTTAAGTGAGATGACCTAGGTTGTGCCACTAGCTATATTTAGTCCAACCTAGTTTTATTTTGAGGGTTGCGCGACGAGACTTCTCACTCTTTAACCTTTCTCACATGTATTGCTTGGATGTTTACTTGTCTTTAAGTGCCTGTATGCATGGTTAAACTATGAGAAATATTTCTAGCCATTGATTACATGTTATAGTACTATTATATTTCTTGAAATGTGTTTATAAATGCAAAATGGATTGAATGGGTTCAGTTATGCCAAAAGTCCCTTAGTATGGGTGAGGATGAGCTAAAAGTCCTTAAGAATGGGCGAGACAAAGCCAAAAGTCTTAAGAAAAGTGATGCTAAGTCAAAAGTTCCTTAAAAGTGGATGAGGCAAATCTAAAAGTGTAATATCCAGCTCACTAAAAATGAGAGAAAACGTGAAAAACGTAACATATAATTTCTCCATAAATAAATTAAATTCACCAGATACAAAAGGAAGTCCCCCAAAATGACTTAGTTAAGGTCCCAAAAAATTTATAAAATATTCTAAACTTCTAAAAATGAGAATCCTAGGCTCAGATGGAAGGAAAAACAGAGCTAGAATGAATAAATAAATTTGAACAAAAGGTTGATGAAACAAAAGGGCATTTTTGTCATTTTCAGCAAATTTTGGAATTCACACGGGAATGCTTTTTAAATGAAAATTTTAAATTCCCCATGATTCTTAGGGGGCAATGAAAACCATGGAAAGCCCCGAGAGAGTTAAAGCCTCTACAGTGGACATTTTTTTACGTTTGTATTCCTAAATTTTGATGATTTCATTTAGGAAGGTTTTAACTCCGATTTGAGTGATTCCAAAGGCATTTTACTAAATTAGGAACCTAAATTTCATAATGAAAAAGATAGTTCTCAAAAAGGAGCTAAAATGGGTTAGAAACGAAAATGCCAAGAACAAAGGGCAAAATAAAAATTTTTGAAAAGTCCTTCTCAAATCCCTTATATATATATATGAGGCGCCCTTCTTCTCCCCTCATTTAGTTTGATCAAATTTTGTCCCAAAACCAGAGAAGAGAGCTAACTCCTAGGTGCACCAAGAGAAGAAGCTTTAGAGGTAGAAAAGGCAAGGAAAAGGTAAGGATTTCTTGGTTTCTCTTAAATCCATCCTCCTCCACTTTCCCTTCTTTGCCATAGAATTTTTGATGTATTTGGGATTGTTTTGAGGTTAGACCAAGGAGGGAAAATTTGGATTTGAAGAGAGGAGGCTAAAAAAGGAAAGATTCAAGTGAGAAAACAAGGAAAAATAAGATAATTTCTCCTTCCATGATTGCTACCCCTTACTCCTCTTCTCTCCATGGTTTGCCTACTCAAGAAGCTATAGGAGGGCTTGGATTTTAGGTAGAATCAAGGGTGAATCTTAGGAAAAAGGACGTAGAGAATAAGAATATGCAAAGGAAATTAACAAATGACCATGGAAATTCAAGATAGCAATTCTAGGGTTTCATGTGCTCCTTATAAAATTTGACTTGATACTTTAATTTCTATGCCTAAATGAAAGTTTAAATGAGCTCCCAAGATCCCTAGAAGTCTCCTCATGTACTTCCTCCATCAAGAAAACAAAGCAAAGTCCATAAAGGCCATTAGGCTTCATTGTCTCGGGCAAGAAGGGTTAGGATACCTAAGGAGAGTTTTAAAATTTTTTCAAGCCCATTTTTGAGTCATATATGATGAATGAAAATGAGGGGAAGTCTTGGAAAAAATTTAGGAAGCCTAGAGAATGAATTGGTGTCTTGTGTTTCATAATATGACCTAAAGAAGTAATATGTAGTTAGGCTTTTTGTTTTAATTGTGTGATGACTCCAAGAGGCTTAAAAGGAGTCAAGAATCATATATGAAGGGAAAGAATGGAGCCTAGAATTTATTTAATGGGTATTGCTTCATTAGGTGCATTCTTGGAACCATAAAGGGGTTATTAGACAAAGTTAGTGTTCAAGAATGATGTGTGGCCATAAAATTAATTTCATGAACTTAATTGGCTTCCATAAATTGTGTTTAGGCCAAGAGAAATCATTCCCACACCTTTGTGTGTGTGAGGCCAAGGAAGGGAGCATTATTTCAAGGAGAAAAGTGTGTGGTTGTATCCAAGGTAACTCACTCCTCCTTCTCTCATGCATGAATGTATGCTTGGCTTGTCTTTGAATGTGTGTTTTAAGCCATGAAAATATTTTAGCATGATTTCATATGCCATGGTACCATGATGATGCATTATGTTTTCAAATGATATTTGTTATGCTTGCTTGGGTTTTCTTGAGTGTGGGGAAGCCAAGAACCCTTAGCCATGATAAGGATGAGCCAAGAACCCTTAGAATTTGTTGAGACAAAGTAAAGAGTCTCCCAAAAGTGAGGTTGACTCTCAAGAGTAAGGTTGAGTTAAAAACCTCTTAAAGAAATGGGTGAGGCAAGTCTAAAATTCACAAGTAAATGGGTGAGGCTAATCCACTTACTTGGCAAGCCTATGTATGCTATGTATGACTTTCTCAGATGTTAAAATGGTCTCTTGAATGATTGCACATGTCAATATGCCCATGCATACATTTGTGAAACTTGTTTTGCATCTTTTATGTGTGATTGAAAGGGAGGTGAGCTATTGGGATTCTTTGAATCTCATTCCCTCCTCTCCAATGTTCTAACATGCTAGGTGGACTAAGAGAATAAGGAAGTGGGAGCCAACCACTTAAGAGATGAGAGCATGACATCAAAGTGTATAGATTTAGTTTCTTTATGGCCATATGAATGGAAAACATTGTAATCCATTGTTGTATATGTCCTATGATGTTATGAACATGTATAAGTATGCTAATGTATCATATACAAATGAAGTTTAAGGTTATATATATATATATGGAAAGTGCATTTTGGACATGTAGTGGCAAAACTAGCATTATGGAAATATATGTAATAATGGAAGTGAAGAGGCCAAATTGAGATGCATAAGGTTTAGAACCACTTGGGTAGTTCATACAAGTTATATCCATGCTTTTAAACTTGCCCAAGAGGTGCCAAACATCAAAGGAGACCATTTGGACACAATTGGTATCTTATATGGAGCAAAATTGACTATATTGGAAACCTATACCACTTTTTGTCCACATGAGCTCTTCTTAGTCTAACATTTGGCATGCATCTAGAGCTTGTTGAGAGAATTTTGGGAAGCTAAAGTGTAGATTTTTTCGAGGTCCATGGAATATTTGATGAATTTTCAAAGTTGGGAAATTTTCTGAAATTAGTGTAGTGTACTGTTCATTTTGGTCCAAATTTAATTTCTATCATTCATGGGGAACATGATGTCCAATTGCCATGAAATTTTATAGGGAGAAACTAGGAATTCCTTGTGGCTTGTCCAACTAGAAGCTCCTCATTTGGATTTCTAGAGAGGGAGATATAAATTTTTGAAATTTTTGTCCGGTATTAGGCATCTTGACAGACCTAAGTTGTTATTTGATTAGTTTTCGAGTCTTGGCCATGCCTAAATTGGTCTGAAATTATTTTTTCCCTCTAGCTAACATTTGTAGCTTTCTAGATTGGTATCATTTGCATAGAATAGATTTTTTTGAAATTAATTAGACATTTTTGAAGTTTATAGTAGAAACATATATTAGTACTAGTAACTAGTCAGATCTTTGCATGTTTTTGAATGTCAAAGTCTCATGTGTAATGTTTCATGGCCTAGACATATTTTTACATAAAGTAGACATTTGTATTTTCTATAATGGTAAATAATGCATGATTTTGAGTTTTTTAGAATTAGTCATGATTTTCCAAAGTTTGTGACAGAAAGTGGGAATTTCTGGCCAAAGCTACATCATGAAATTTTGTGTGTCTCTTGCCTTGCACAAGTTCTAGGCCACTTTTGATTATGGATTTGAGTTGTATCTATGTAATTAAATATGAGAATGTGATACATGAGTTTACATGGGCAACAGGACACTGAATGGAAATTTTATCCTTTACACAATGCAAAAATATTCACTTTTTATATGCCATTTTCTTATGTGCTTGAGAAATACATGGCATGAGATTTAGAAATAGCATGAGGCAAAGCTAGAAATCTATGGTGTTACTTTTATTAGTATCAGAGCAAAGTTCCAAGCTCTCTTAGGTTGGATTTGGCTTGAGGATGTAGCAATAGAACTATGCAAAGTCTTGTGTAGATATGTAAAGCCTTATATGAGACACTTTGGGTGTGTGAAAATAGTTTGTGACCATGTTTATAACAAGTAAGTTGTAGAATGGTCTTGGAGTAGATAGTAAACATCGGGAATGATTGGCCTCTAGAATAGCTTGAACAAAGGTAAGTGATTCGGCTGGAGCTCTATGAGATATGATAGTTCGACGGGATCGGTGGCAATCCCTAGATATGAACGATGATCTTGTTGATATGAAAGGGCCTGCTAGAGAGAGTATGTGAATCCTAATTCTCTTAGTGGTCATACTCAGACCATTTTAAGATGTTTCACGTAATGTAGAGATGAGTAATGATGTAGTGTAGTGTGAGATGAGACTGCGATTGCATAGAACCAGTTTAGAAGGGAAATGAGAAAGAGAATTACCCCCAAGCCACAACACCCAATGTCTAGATAAGTTTTAGAGCCCAAAAGGCTAATTCCCTTAGGCTAGAGGTTTAAGTTACAAGCTACACTCCCTAGAGTCTTGACAACCCAAAGATGATAGCTAGTTATGTATGAGTGAAGCAAGAGGTAGAATCCTTTAGCTTGATGGTAGGCTAGATGGAAAGGCAATGCGGCTCAGGTTTTGTAGCTAAGGTGAAGTTCTAATCTATGAAGAAGTAAGCCAATCAGAGGCCATTAGCCACGACCAATTAATCGATGAAGCAGCGAGGTAATCTATAGAGTTCCTCACCACGGCCAATATTGGGACGAGAAACTAGGGTAAACTGAGGCTAATTAGCTATGGCAAATGATGTGTTAGTCATAGCGAATGGCAGTATGAATGCCTTGTAAGTCATATTCAGGCCAACTTGAGAAATGAACTGATAAGGGATCAGTTAATCTATAGAGAGTGGGAACCCCTAGTATAAGTAAGGAAAGAGAATAGTAAATGGTCACAGAAAGTTAGTAAGAAATCAATGGGCCTGACAGTTGAGACTGAGAAGAGCTCAAGTTAGACAAGTTAGACACAGAGAATGATAAGTTGTTGGGACCCGCCCCTAAGGCGTTGACTCCAACCTAGAATACTACCTTGTGAAATACAATGACGGGCTAATATAATGAGCTCAAGACCTTGTAGGCACTGTCAAAAAAACCTTATTGATAGAGTCTTAAATTTTGCATGGCAATATATGAGATCTTGGACCCTATTGACAAAATGTTAATGTAGCCTTAAAATTAACATAAGGTGAGGCTACTAGTCGTGAAAAAAATAGTGAATGGCCTAGAAAGGTGTACCTCATAGGTAACACCTAGAGATGAGTATGAGTAGCCCAATAATAGAAGCTCAGAAGAGAATGAGGGTAGCTTAGAGAGCATTAAGTTATTGCAAGCTACAAGTCCGATGAGATAGGTAGCTCAGACTAAGCATGAGCTGAAGCTTATAGGAAGTGACCAGTAGCATCGTCCAGGTAAGATGAGTAAAAAGAGAAAGTAATTTGACATAAAGCTCAGCAAAAGTTCTCCCTGGATTGAAAAGGGAAAGATAAGACATCTTGTGTCAGGGAGGCCACTTAGTAGTGGTTAGCAAATTGCCTTAGATAGACCCTTTGAGTTGTAAAATATAGTGATAAGGGAAGTGAGGAAGAACTAAGAAACTAGACATAGAAGAGATGCCCTCGCTTTAGTAATGACTAAATACATAGACTAAGCCCAGAAAGGTAAAGAGATAGGGGTCCAATAGCTAGTCAGACAAACTCCTTAATATGAGAATAATATAGAGTTAAGGCACGTGAGTGATTAGAGCACCCAGTAGAGCATAAATCTTCAGTGAGGTAGAATCTAGACAGTGAGAGTACGTGTCTTGGATTGGGTTAACAGAACCCTAAAATCAGTATAGTGTGCTCCTGGGGATGAGGTTAAAAAGGCTGAATAGAGAGAAAGCCTAGCTCTGATCCAAAAATAGAAATGAACTGAGACAAATAGTTGGTACCTTAGTACCCTCAGGGAAGCTCGAGGAAGCTAGAGACTACCTAAAAAGGCAAGTCTTGCATTATGTACAGAGAGAATGTAAGCCAAGAGCGCTATAGAATGTAATTCTTAGGATTACATGAAATAGATTTCTTCTTATTGAGGGATGGTCTAGTTAAGAGCAAAGCAAGAGTACGAAAAAAGTAAACCCCCTTGATGTTACAAAGAGTGAACAAGTAGAAGAACCCCAACAAAATGCAGGTGCTCTTGAGTATAAAGAAACCTGAACTGGCAACAGAAGCAGCTAGTAGTAACACATCCTTTTACCCAAGTAAAAGGATGAGAAAGGTAAGAGAGGGAGAAGATATAATTGTGTTCAAGTTGAGGACGTAGGAGATTGAAAATAAATATCGAATTAATGTGCTTAAGTACTTGAGAAAGCACACTTGTCATTGGCATGATGCCTTTCTAGCATAATGGTGCCCAAAGTAAAGAACAGTTGGGCAATATAAAGTGATCTCTAGATGAAGTAGAGGAAAAGTCTTATTTTCCCTGAGTATCCTACGTGAATAGGGCAAATAAAGAAAAGTAAGAGAGGAATACTGTAGGTTATTAGGAAACTTGTAATATACGAGCGATAGTGGCTTTGAGCTCAGTCATGAGGCACTTGTGTATTAGTGTTTAATGTTATAGTTTGCTTGCGACAATTGTTACATGATATTAGGTCTAGCCAACCTAGTAGTAATATAACTTGAGTGTGTAGCAAATGATGGCATCAATCATCAAAGTGTCCCGATAATAGAAAGGTATTCTAGTTAGTTAAAGAACGAGATAAGTTAGAAAAGAGAGGTAAAGGGATTTCAAAAATATTAGAACAATAAGAAAAACGTGCAAAAAGGAATCTCCAGTAAAGAATAGTAATGTAAAAAAGAATGTGCTAATAGTGAAGAATGTTCAGATTCAGATAGTACGAGTTTAGTATGCATAGCCTAAGTCCCTTATAGTATATGTAAACGAAATAAGAAGGGACCAGTGTATAGCCTCTCTTCTACGAGAGATGTTAACCACACTCAGTGTGTGAGATGTCCTAATACTAAGGCACCCAAAAGTAGAATATGGACATAGTCAAAAATTGCAGGATATGAGAGGAAAGATAGCTGAGTACAATTAGAGTAAGAAAAGAAAGAACAAGTAAAAAGGGGCTGAAGTGGGAACTTGAGGATTTCATGAGGATCAATGAACGAAAATTAAAATCTTTCTAAGTATCAGTATGATGGGATCCTAGAGAATCAGATGATAGGAGAGCATGATATGCTTCTAAGTTTAGCCTTAGTTATTATAAGCAATGGTCACTGAATTTAGTGAGCATGTGTTTTACTATCAGATATAGTGATCTTAGGCTTTAACATCTCCTAGAGATGGATCGTAGTAGATCCTAGTATATCACGGTGGGTTGCAGTAGACCCTAACAGGACTCTGAGAGGTTGCAGTAGACTTAGGGGTCACAGTAGGTCCCACAGGGTTACAAAGAGCCCTAGTCATAGCATGATAGTTCTCGAGTGAGATGACGGCTTGAGATAGTTTTTACAAAGTAGTTAATCTCAAAGACCAGTACAATTTCAGTTAGCTTTTATCTCAGAAACTAGAGATCTCCTGAGTCTGGTAAGTTGTTGTCATAGAGATATGAAGGCTTTACTCAGATAATTAAACCACTAACTAGATCTCTTGAGCGATGAGCATAGTGTATGGGATGAGTGTAACACCATAATTCTAGCTTATCTCATCATATACATATACCTTACATCCTTATATTCATGAAGGTATAGGAAGAAAAGGAATAAAATAATGGCTTTCTTTACTTTGGTCGTACTTAAAAATTGCAATCGATGTCACATGGACCACATGAGCTCATGCTATACATTCTCATATTTAATTACATCAATACAACTCATTTGCATCACAAAATCATGCCCACAACTCATGGAAACCGAAATGGAGCTCAAAATAAGCAAGTGTATTTTCGGCCAGATCTGCTCCATTTTCTGACCAAATTTTGAAAAATCATAACTAAATATAAAAAATAGAAATCATACAATCTTGATCATTATGGAAAGATACAGATATCTACCTCACACTAAAAATATTCCTAGACCATAACATCCATCATAGAGGATGTTTGACATCTAAAATTTTTCAGAGGTCAGATTGCATTCTGGAATTGTCATAGAATTCTGTAGAAAACTTTAAAAATGTCCAATTAATGCCAAAAAAATCCAATCTATGCAATTGATATCAATATGGAAATTTATGGAGGTTAACTAGAGAGAAAAAATATCGCCAGACCAGTTCATCATGCCCAAACCTCGGAATTTAATAGAACAGTAACTGAGGTCGGGCAAAACTCTTGATACTAGACAGAATGTTCAAAAATTCATATCTCCCTCTCTAGACCTCCAAATGAGGTGTTTCTAGTTGGCACGAGTCACTGGGAATGCCTAGTTTCTCTGTATAAAATTTTGTGGCAATTGGACAACATTTGAGCCTTGTGTGACAGAATTCATTTTTTGACCAAATGAATAGTGCAGCAGACCAAAACCAGAAAAATTACCAACTTTGAAAAATTCTCAAATATTCTTTAGACCTCCAAAAATTATAATCTTTAGCTTCCTAAAAATCTCTCAATGACACCTAATTGCATGCCAAATCTCAAATCAAGAATAACTCATTTGGCTAAAAAGTGATATAGGGTTCCATTATAGTCAATTTTGGCTCCATAAGAGGTGCTAAAATTGCCAAATGGCTTTCCCTTAGTTGTGGCACCTTTTAGGCAAGTCTAAAAGCACATTTAAGACTTATGTGAGCTACCCAAATGGTCCTAAACCTCATACATCTCATTTTGGCCATTCAACCCACACTTAGGCACATTTACATCAATTTTCCAAATCGCATACGTTGGCATTACATGCTCAAATGATATTCTAGAATTCATGCATCATATCCATACACTTATATATCACATAATACCATATTTATACATGTCTCAATGTTCATAGACCATTTACAACATAATATACATCATGAAACATCATTATGGTTCCAAAATGGCAAAGGCTAAGTATATGGTTATCAATCTTCCTTCCTCAATGTTGTTGGCTCCCATTACCATAGCTACTTGGTCCACCTAGCATGTTGGGTCATTGGAGAGGAGGAAATGAGATTCAAAGAATTCCAATAGCTCATCTCCCTTTCAATCATACATAATATATGTAAAGCAAGCCTTAAAGATGCATGCATGGACATAATACAAGTCATGGACATTCAAGAACCAAGCTTGCCATGTGAATAAGTCATATAAATCATTCAAGAGTTCACCAAGTGTTTGGATTAGCCTCACACTTCTCCTCATGGATTTTGGACTTGCTCACCCATTCTTTAAGAGCTTTTGACTTAACCATACTCTTGGGAGCCCACTTTACTTTTGGGAGACATTTTACTTTATCTCAACCAAGCTCAAGGGTTCTTGGCTCATCCTCACTATGGTGAAGAGTTCTTGGCCTCTCTACACTTAAGCAAACTCAAGCAAACATCATACATTCATTGAAAACATAACATGATATCATGAAATCATGGCATACAAGATGATGCTAGTATACTTTTCATGACTTAAAAATACACATACACACATTCTAAAATAAGCTAAACACACATCCATGCATGAGAGAAGGCGGAGAGAGCTACCTTGCACACAATTACACACTTTTTCCTTTGGATTCAAGCCTCCTCTTTTGGCCACACACCCACAAATTGGTGGAGATGGTTTATCTTGGGCTAGATACAATTTATGGGAGCCAATTAGATTCATGAAACATATTCTAAGGCTACATAACTTAGTGAAACATTAGATTGCTCTATAAGCTCCATTATGGTCCATAATTGCACGTAATGAAGCAACGCCCCTCAAATAACTTCTAAGCTCCATTTCTTCCATTCAAATATGACTATTGACTCTTTTTAAGCCTCTTGGAGTCATCACACAATCAAAACAAAGGGCCTAGCATCATGTTCTTTAGGTCATAATATGGAAACTAAGGCACCAAATCAATTTCTATGAGTTCTAAATTTTTTTCCAAGGCCTCCCCTCATTTTCATTCATCAAATATGACTCAAGAATGGCCTTAGAAAATTTTAAAACCCTCCCCCACTACAAGAACCCTCTTTGGCCGAGACATAGGCATCATTTGGGCTACATGGAGATTCCTTTATTTTCTTGAAGAAGGAAGCTTGTAGGGAGCATCTTAGGTGTCTTAAGAACTCATTTAAACTCTTAATTAAACCTAGGAACTATCATACAAATTCAGATTTTGAAAGGTGCACATAAAATCCTAAGTTTTGCATCTTTATTTCTAATGGTTATTTCATAGTTTTCTTTGCATATTCTTATTCTCCTCCATCTCACCCTTGGTTTGGTTGAAAATTTAACTCCCTAGGGCAGACATGATACCTTGTTTTTCTTGCTTGTTCTTTGCTTTCCTTGACCTCCTTACTTGATTTTCAAAATTTTCCCTCTATTCTTCCTTCAAAACAACCCCCAAAACTTCAGAAAAATCATAGAGAAGAGGGAAAAAGAGGAGAAGAGATTAGCTAAGAGAAAGCATGAAAAACAAGCAAATTTCCATACCTAAAGGCTTGAATTTTCTTTGCTTCTAATTTGGGGCTAGAAAATCTGATGCTAAATGAGGGAGAGTGTGAGGCACCATCTATATATAGGTAGGGAAAAGTGACTTTTTTGAAAATTCCAATTTTGCCCTTCGTTCTTTGCATTTTTGTTTCTCTTTTATTTTAGAACCGTCTTTTTCATTATAAAATTTAGGTTCTCAATTAAGGAAAATTCCTTTGGAATCACTTAAATCGAAGCTAAAACCTTTCCGAATGGGTCCATCAAAGTTCGGGCACACTGACATTAGAAAACGTCCACTAGAGGAGATTTAATTGTCCCGGAGCTTCCCATGGTTTTTAGGGCTTTCGAGAACCTTGGAAAACTCAAATTTTATTTAAAAATCCCTCCATATGAATTCCAAAAATTGCCTAAAATTATAAAACTGCCATTATATTTCGTAGGTTTTTTGTTAAAATTTATTTATTCATTCTAGCTCCATTTTTTCTTTTGTCTGAGGCTAGGATTCTCATTTTTAGGAGGCTAGAATGTTACTCAAATTTTTTGGGACCTTAACTAATTCATTTCAGGGGACTTGCTTTAAAAATGCGCCTGTTTCGGTCATTTGACGAAAACTAGACATTACAATGAGGAAAGCAAGAAAATAGCTTTCCAAAGCTAGAGTCAAATGAATCACTACCCAGTAGATATTAGCCCTAACCGAGGGATAAAGAGATCCCCACATGCTAGGCTATGTACTCAGAAAGGAGTCAGGTGCAGCCTTTAAATGAGGTAAATGGTACAGTATGTCTCTAGTGATCGAAACTATGAGTATAACTAGCATCCCACCAAAATTTAGCCATGGTCAGTGGTAGTCGCTCTTCGATGCCAGTATGAGACACTTATGTTAGGCTTATCAGTGTTGAAATAAGGGACTATAAAATGCCACTATAAGTGAGCAAAGAAAGTAAGGAAAAGTCCTGACCTACAGAGACAAATATACTGTAAATAGAGAAACTGAGATCATTAAAAGTAGAAATTCTTCAAAGGAGTTGTAATTCTAGTAAGTAATTGAGATGTGAGGCCTATGATAGAAAAAAATATGAATTGTAATCATGGGATGAGCTAGTAAGAAAGAATGCAGAGATGAACAGTGGATGGTACATGTAAATAAGTAAATAGACAGACAGAAACCTCGGATAGCTGTAATGATAAAAAAAGATGAGACTTTATGGGAAGCCATTGGGAGAGGATACGAGAGACTTGATATGAAATAAGTTATCTCCTGAGATGTGTAAATGAGTCCATTGAAAGGAACGTTAACCCTACAAATAGGTTAAGACTAACCCGATATGATTAGTAAGCTCTCCTAAGATAGGCCTCTAGAGTTAGAAACTTCTTTCCCTTATGAGAAGAACTAGCTAGTACTCTATAATAATAGAGCCCTCATTAAGGGCTTGTGATAAAAAATTCCATGGTTGAGAGAAAACTTAAATGAGCAAAATTGTTGAGAAAGCATATAGAGCTAGGAAAGAGGGAAAGAAAAAAGCAATTAGCCAAAAAAGAAAAGAGTAAGAGGAAAGCATACCTTAAATTTTGAGGATGAAATTAATTTAAGGGGGGAGAAATATAATATTCGATTCTTAAAAAATGAGAACGAATGTGAGAAATGTAATGTACGATTTCTTTGTAAACAAATGAAATTCATCGGATACAAAAGGAAGTCCCCCAAAATGACTTAGTTAAGGTCCTAAAAAACTTGGGAAACATTTTAGATTCCTAAAAATGAGAATCCCAAGCTCAAACAGAAGAAAAATAGAGCTAGAATGAAGAAACAAATTTAAACAAAAGGTTGACGAAATGTAAGAGCATTTTCGTTATTTTGAACAAATTTTGGAATTCACACAGGAGGGCTTTTTAAATAAAAGTTTTAAGTTCCCCAAGGTTTCCAAGGGCACTGAAAACCATAGGAAGCCCTGGGACAGCTAAAGCTCCTCCGGTGGATATTTTCAAATGTATGCACCTAAATTTTGACAGATTTGTTCGAGAAGATTTTAGTTTTGATTTGAGTGATTCCAAAGGCATTTTACTAAATTAGGAATCTAAATTTCATAATGAAAATGATAGTTTTCAAAAAGGAGTTAAAACGAGTTAGAAACGAAAATGTCAAGGACGAAGGGCAAAATGAGAATTTTTGAAAAGTCCTTCTTAAATCCCTTATATATATTGATGCAAGACCCACTAGGAACATGCCCTAGAGAACCTTCAACAATTTGAAACTTTGCCCGGGTCTGGCTAGAAAATAAGAATGTTGGTCAAAGGAAAGACCCTAAAAGAACCTGTCTCTTAGAACTCTAGCCTTAAGACACTACAAAGGAAGACCAATCCTTTGATTAGTCACATGAACTCTCAGAGAACACAAAGAAGCAAAAGCCTCACAAAGTATTGAATAATACTCAAATTCATTCATTCATGATCTTCTAAAATAGAGTACAATAGGGGGCTTTTTATAAGCAAATTTTCTAAAAGACTTAAAATTCTAATAAAACTAAAACTCTAAAATCTGATTAAAAATATTTTAAATAATGCCTAAAATCAAGGAACAAGATTAAGATGTTAATTTTAACTTAATCTCCTAGATAAGCTCTTTGACCAAGTCCCAAAAAAATAATAAAATAATAAAAATGAAATTCATAAGAATCCTAGTCAAAACTAATTAGCTTCTTTAAGTAGTCACATAGGATACACATGCTTCATTAAAAATCACATGGTTGACACATGATTTTTAATCTCTTGTAATTAGACTCCAATTAGGCCTTAGCACTCCTCTTGTATGTGTATAACTATATTGGGCTTTTAACATATTGGATGTTAACTTTAGTTACTCCATGGACTCTTCTTAGGAAATTGGGCTTCCTCTTGGACTTCCACTTTTGTATATTTAAAGAGATATTGATTAAATATGGATCTTGGGCTAGAAACTTGGGTCGACGTCCAACATAGATATTATTTTGAGCTCTTTGAGATTTTTGGACATATACTAGCACAATTTGGGCCTCTTGAGTATAGGCCATCCTTTTATGAGCCATTTAGACCTAACTCATATGCTTTTGAATGATTTGGGTTTCTTGATGGATGAGGGCTTCTCGAACTTGTAGTACTCCAATAGGAATGCCTACTAATATCATATCATATATGAGGTGCCCTTCTTCTCCCCTCATTTAGGTTAACTAAATTCTTCCCCAAAACCACAAAGGAGAGCCAACTCCTAGGCACACCAAGAGAAGAAGCTTTAGAGGGAGAAAAGGCAAGGAAAAGGTAAAGATTTGTTGGTTTCTCTTTAACAAATCTATCATCATCCACTTTCCCTTCTTTCCCATAGACTTTTTGATGTATTTGGGACTACTTTGAGGTCAGATCAAGGAGGAAAAATTCGGATTTGAAGAAAGGAGGCCAAAAAAGGGAAGATTCAAGTGAGAAAACAAGGAAAAATAAGATAATTTCTCCTTCCATGATTGCTACCCCTTACTCCTCTTCTCTCCATGGTTTTACCACTCAAGAAGCTATAAGAGGACTTAGATTTTAGGTAGAACCAAGGGTGAATCTTAGGAAAAGGGAGTGGAGAATAAGAATATGCAAAGAGAATTAACAAATGACCATGGAAATTCAAGATAGCAATTCTAGGGTTTCATGTGCTCCTTGTAAAATCTGATTTAATACCTTAATTTCTATGCCTAAATGAAAGTTTAAATTAGCTCTTCAGATCTCTAGAAGTCTCCCCATGTGCTTCCTCCATCAAGAAAATAAAGCAAAGTCTATGAAGGGTTAGGATACCTAGGGAGAGTTTTAAATTATTTTCAAGCCCATTTTTTAGTTATATATGATGAATGAAAATGAAGGGAAGCCTTAGGAAAAATTTAGGAAGCCTAGAGAATGAATTAGTATCTTGTGTTCCATAATATGACCTAAAGAAGCAACATGTAGGTAGGCTCTTTGTTTTAGTTGTGTGATGACTCCAAGAGGTTTAAAAGGAGTCAATAATCATATATGAAGGGAAAGAATGGAGCTTAGAATTTATTTAATGGGTGTTACTCCATTAAGTAGATTCTTGGAACCATAAAGGGGTTATTAAATAAAGTTAGTGTTCAAGAAAGATGTGTGGCCTTAAAATTAATTCCATGGACCTAATTGACTTCCATAAATTGTGTTTAGGACAAAAGAATCATTCCACACCTTTGTATGTGTGAGGCCGAGGAAGGGAGCATTGTTTCAAGGAGAAAAGTGTGTGGTTGCATCCAAGGTAGCTCACTCAGCCTTTTCTCATGCATGACTGTATGCTTGGCTTATCTTTGAATGTGTGTATGTGTGTTTTAAGCCATGAAAAGTATTCTAGCATGATTTCATGTGCCATGATACCATGATGATGCATTGTGTTTTCAAATGATGTTTGTTATCCTTACTTGGGTTTACTTAAGTGTGTTGAAACTAAGAACCCTTAGCCATAGTGAGGATGAGCCGAGAACCCTTAGAATTAGTTGAGACAAAGTAAAGAGTTTCCCAAAAGTGAGGCTGACTACCAAGAGTAAGGTTGAGTCAAAAACCTCTTAAAGAAATGGGTAAGACAAGTCCAAATTCCACAAGTAAATGTGTGAGGCTAATCCACTTACTTGGCAAGCCTCTATATGTTATGTATGACTTGCTCAAATGTTAAAAAGGTCTCTTGAATGATTGCACATGTCAATATTCCCATGCATGCATTTGTGAGACTTATTTTGCACCTTTTATGTGTGATTGAAAGGGAGATGAGCTATTGGGATTCTTTGAATCTCATTCCCTCCTCTCCAATGTTCTAACATGCTAGGTGGACTAAGAGAATAAGGAAATGGGAGCCAACCACTTCAGAAATGAGAGCATGATATCAAAGTTTATAGATTTGGTATCTTTAAGGCCATATGAATGGCAAATATTGTAATCTATTATTGTATATGTCCTATAATGTTATGAACATGTATAATTATGCTAATATATCATGTACAAATGAAGTTAAAGGTTATATGTATGGAAATGTGCATTTTGGACATGTAGAGGCAAAACTAACATTATGGAAATGTATGTAATAATGGAAGTGAAGAGGCCAATTTGAGATGCATGAGGTTTGGAACCACTTGGATAGTTCATACAAGTCATATTCATACTTTTAAACTTATCCAAGAGGTGACAAACATCAATTTGGATACAATTGGTCTCTTATATGTAGTAAAATTGACCATATTGGAAACCTATACCACTTTTTATCCAAATGAGCTATTCTTAGTCTAAAATTTGGCATGCGTCTAGAGCTTGTTGAAAGTATTTTGGGAAGCTAAAGTACAGAATTTTTAGAGGTCCATGGAATATTTGATGAATTTTCAAAGTTGGGAAATTTTTTGAAATTGGTTTAGTATACTATTCATTATGGTCTGAATTTAATTTCTATCATTCATAAGAAAAATGATGTCCAATTACCATGAAATTTTATAGGCAGAAACTAGGAATTCCCTATGACTTGTTCCAACTAGAAGCACCTCATTTGGATTTGTAGAGAGGGAGATATAAATTTGTGAAGTTTCTGTCTGGTATCAGGCATCCAAACAGACCTAGGTTACTATTTGATTTTGTTTCGAGTCCTGGCCATGCCTAAACTGGTCTAAAGTTATTTTTTTCCTCTAGCTAACATCCATAGCTTTCTAGATTGATATCAGTTGCATGGAATAGAATTTTTTGGAATTAATTGGATATTTTTGAAATTTATAGTAGAAACTTGTATCTGTACCAGTAACTAGTTAGACCTCTACACATTTTTGAATGTTAAACGTCTCATGTGTAATGTTCATGGCCTCAAAATATTTTTATCATAGAGTAGACATCTTTAGCTTTCCAGAATGGTAAAGAATGCATGATTTTGAGTTTTCTAGAATTAGTTATAATTTTTCAAATTTTGTGATAGAAAGTGGGAATTTCTGGCCAAAGCTACATCATGAAATTTTGTGTGTCTCTTGCCTTGCACGAGTTCTAGGCCACTTTTGATTATGGATTTGAGTTTTATCTATGTAATTAAATATGAGAATATGATACATGAGCTCAAATGGCCCATGGGACACCAAATGGAAATTTCATCCTTTATGCAACGCAAAAATATTCACTTTTTATATACCATTTTCTTATGTGCTTGAGAAATACATGGCATGAGACTTAGAAATAGCATGAGGCAAAGCTAGAAATCTATGGTATTACAAAAAGTCCTAAGGAAGTTAAGTGAGGCTAGACCAATGCTCTTGAGAGCCTATATTTAATGTGTATGAATTCATATGCCAAGGAAAATGCTTTATATATGTTCACTAGTAGCTTAAATGTCATACATGCATTCTTTGACATGAATTTTCATCCATTATGTATGTTTGGAAGGGTAAAGAGCTATTAGGATTTTCTGAATATGACTCTTCCTCCACATATGTCTAACCATGTCTAGGTGAGCCAAGTGGACCAAGAAATAGAGGCCAATCATCTTGAGAAGCAAGACTTTGACAAAGGGATAGATAATTAGGCATTTTGATGTCAAACTTTGTAATCACATGATGTATATATGATGTCGACCCTTGAGCAAGTTCAAATATATGTAAATAATGATATATGTATCTATTTTGGAACCAAATGAATGAATACATGAGTTTTGCCACCTATATGCCATCATGTGTATGTGTATAAATGCAAGTGGCAAGGTGAGAATGAGCTCCATGATGATTTGAACCATTTGGCATGCTTTCATATGCTGTAATTGTGTTTTTGGATGTGCCTAAATTGTTATAGAATGTTAAGAAAGTCATTTAGTGCCTTATGAAACCATTATGGACTTTAAAGTTGACCAATTCCTGAGCTGAACCAAAGTCAGACCAAATAGATGAGTTTTTCCATGAAATTTGGCCAGAAAATAGGCCTCATCTAGATATTTTCACAAAGCTAAAGAGAACTCAATTTAGAGCCCTGAGGAATTTATTATGATTTTTCAATATTGGCCAAATTATGCAGAATTAACAAAGTTCCTATTCATATGGTCAGTTTATATTTCGGCATCACTTGTGGGTCAAATGAAGTCAATACTTATGAAATTTTATAGAGATAAACTAGACATCATAAGCTTTCCACATCCATCAAGAGCACTTCATTTGGAGCTTTGTAGAGGGAGAACCAAATTTTTAAAGTTCTAGGTCCTGTAGCTATCTTAGAATAGAACTGATGTATTGTTTTATTGCTTTTCATGGGCTAAATACTATTATCTTGGTCTAGAACTTTTTTTATCATTATTTAACATCTAGAGCTTTCCATATGTATGATTTTGATATTTCTAAAATTAGTTATGAATTTTCAAAATTCATATCAGAAATCTAGACAGCAAATCCAAGAGCAAAAATCTGGTATTATGTTGTGTGATCCAAAATTCGTGATTTATGAGATGAAATGTGATGTTTCTAATATAGATAGATATTTTATGGATGAAAATGATATGGATGAGCTCACATGGTCCCTAAAGTATGAAATTAATTAATTGAGTTTTTTGTTAGGCAAATTTTCGCTTTTATTATCTTCAATCTCAAGCTATCACTTCATGGAATGAATTGAAAAGGATATTTCTAAAGAAATTCTTTCCTACCTCCTACCATCTGAAAAGAGATTAGTGGTATT
The DNA here is from genome assembly GCA_026724425.1 of Erythrophleum ivorense. Taxonomy (NCBI): domain Eukaryota; kingdom Viridiplantae; phylum Streptophyta; class Magnoliopsida; order Fabales; family Fabaceae; genus Erythrophleum; species Erythrophleum ivorense. The sequence goes on along the minus strand of JAIUCV010000022.1, from coordinate 4,799,085 downwards.
AGACAAATGAATAGAGAAACACTACATGAGTACTAAAAGAGGTTTAAGAAACTATGTGTAAGCTGTCCTCACCATCAGATAAGTGACCAATGTCTAATTTAATACTTCTATGAGGGCTTGCTACCCAATGACAAAAGTATGGTTGATGCAGCTGTGAGAGAAGCAATTGTTAACAAAACCCCAGCTCCTGCTAGAGACCTTATTGTGAATATGGCACAAAATATACAACAATTTGACACTAGAATAAACATGCCAACTAGAGGTGTAAGTGAAATCTATACCACTTGTAACACCCTATTTACCTAGCCTTTTCCCATCTCATTTCTAGTTCCTTAGCAACATCTCAAAGAAAAACTCAATTAAAATATTAGAATATTTTGCGTTACGTAGCAGTTAAATTTTTTGTTTCACATTTCGTGGACTATATTAACTCATTCATATCATTCTCCAATTAAAATACAATCACACAACTCAAAACTGTCTTAAAAATGTCATAAGAATCCCAATTTTGGAGAATATATACACAAAATCACACAATCAGCCTCGGGTTCTACTGCCATATTTCTGGTGCCAATTTTAAAAAAGCATAACTAAATATAGAAAAATAAAAATCAAGTACACTATACCATTATAGAAAGCTACAAATGTTACTTTATGCTAAAAATAAGTCCAAACCAAAACAGAAACATCTAGCCACTAGAAATCAATGGAACAGTACCAAAGGTACTGCTACATTATTGGTACTAACTCCAAATTTCAAAAATTCATATCTTTCTGATCAAATATCCAAATAAGGTGATCTTGGTGGCCATAGAAAGATTATTATGTCTTTTTTATGCTTGTAAAAGGTTATGAGCATTGGACATCATTTAGCCCTCGAATGACATAGTAGAAAACTGACCATATGAATAGTAACCAGATCACTTTAGCAGTTTTTTTACAACTTTGAAAATTCATAATTATTTCTCTAGAGCTCCAAATAATCTAGTCTTTGAATTCTCAAAAATATCTAGATGAGATCTATGTGCATGCCAAATTTCATAGGAAAATTCGTCCATTTGGTTAGTTTGTGACATAGGGTTACAAAATGTCACTTTTATGCCACCTTAAGGGTCCAAAATGGTTCAATTTAGCTTCTAGCTTTTCTAAGGCCACTTGAGCACGTGGGAAATCATGAAAATAGCCTACTAAAAATGTCTCAAAGGTCTAAAAATTGAGATCTCACAAATTCACTCACCCACTTGGTGACATACACATGGAACATACAAGCTCTACTTTGCCATTCAATGTCAAAAACATGTTATTCCGTTCATTTGCTTCTAATTATCATATATACATGACATATCCATGTATTTATACATGTTTAAAAGGTTATACATCATTGAATTACATCTTATTACAATAAAGTAGTTACAAAAAGAGCAAATAACACATTTCTTTATCAATTCCTCATCTTCTAACTTGGTGGCTACCATTTCCTTACTCACTTGGTCCACCTATACGTGTTAGGCAATGGAAAGGGAAGAGTGAGATTCTAAGAATCCCAATAACTCTTCACCCTTTCAAACATACATGATGGATGCAAATTCAAGTTTAAAATGCATGCATGGCTATCTTGAAATTTATAAACATACATGGAACATGTTTCACATTCAAGAAGACATACTTATCATGTATAGGCTTGCCAAGATCATGGTTTAGCCTCACCCATCTTCTTTGGGACTTTTGGACTTTCCTCATCTACTTTTAAGGGACTTTTGACTAAGCTTTACTCTTTCTAAAGACTTTTGGCTTTGTCTCACCCAACCTTAAGGACTTTTGGCTCATCCTCACCCTTACTAAGAGACTTCTGGCCTTACTACACTCAAGCAAGCTAAACATATTCATAAAAATATCATTTAAGCACATAAACAAAGTATCACGGTACCATGGCGCATAAATCCATATTAGAAATATCTTTCATGGCTTAAATATACATACACATATTTAAAGATAAGAAAACACCCAACCATGTATGAGAGAAAGAAGAGAGAGCTACCTTGTATACAAGAGCACACTTTATCCTTTGGAATTTCTTCCTCTCCTTTGGCCAAACACCCACAAGGGAGCTTGATTTCTTTGGCCTAAACATATAAAATGGGATCTAATTTGGAACTTTCACTAAAGACATACACACTTTAGAAAAACTTTGGTACTCATATGGTTCAATTATGGTTCCATAAAGTACCTAATGAAGCAACACCAAGAATTCATAATCTTGGCTCCATTATATCCTTCCATCTATGGTTCTTGACTCCATTTAGATTCCTTGGAGCCATCACACAATCAATTTGAGGAGTCTAGCTATAGGTTGCTTCATTATGCTACAATATGGAACCTATACCTCCATCACATTTTTTAGGCTTTCTAAATTTTTTTCAAGGCTTCCTCTCATACTCTCCCATCATATATAATACAAAACTAAGTTTGGAAGAAATTAAAACACTCCCTTGGTGCTCCTTCTAGGCGAGGCTGAGACATACTCTTTAATGAGAACCCATGGAAGTTGTTTGATTTCTTTAATGGGAGAAGCATGTGGGAGGCTTCCTTGATGTCTTAGGAACACATATCTTAGGCACCTTAAATTATGGCTAGGAATCATCTTACAAATCAAGGTGCAATTAAAACCCTAAGTTATACATCTTAAAAAATCATGGTTCTTTCTTTGTTTTCTTTGCATATCATTGTTTTCCACACTTTAATTCTGAAGATTCATCCTTGGTTTGGTTCAAAAATGACTTTCTCTTTGCTGTCCATATAGTGGCTGAACCACACATGCATAAGAACAAGAAGAAGCCAGCATGGAAACAAATAAGTTACCTTGGTTTTTTAGCTTTCTTTGGATGCTCTTTCTTTTGCTTTGATTTTCCTCCTTAAATTTGAACTTCTCCCCTCTAGCGTATGCTCAAAGCAAAACCAATACTCCAATAAAACTATAGGAAGAAGGAGGAGAAGGAGGAGATTAAGTTTACTAAAGGGAAGACCAAGAAATTCCACCATTTTCATATCTTTTTTGCCTTGGTTTTCCTCTTCTTCTTCCCTTCTCTTGTGTGCCTCTCTCCCTTGGTCTCACTTTTGTTCTTAGGCAGAAATAAGGTTGGTCTTATGAAGGGAGGAGAGGGGACACACCACTTAAGAGAGCAAATAATAAAATCGTTAAAACAAAATTCCATTTACATCCCATTTCTTGGCATTTTTATTTCTAGTGCATTTTAGCTCCTTTTTTAGAACCATCTTTTCCTTCATAAAATTTAGATTTTCAATCTTATAAAATGCCTTTGGAATTATTCCATTTGGAGCTAAAACCTTCCCAAATGAAATGGTCAAAGTTTGGGTCAATCATCATTAGAAAATGTACACTAGAGAGGTTTTAACTATCCCAAGGCCTCTAAAAACCTCGAAGAGCTCAAATTTTTTATTTAAAAAGTCCTCCTATGAGTATTTTAAAAATCACCCGAAATTATGAAAATGCCATTCCGTTTTGTAACTATTTCAGTAAGTTATGTCTGACAATTTTGGCTCCGGTTTCAGGGTACCTCTGGCCTCCTATTTTCATTATTTAATGTGTAGATTATTATCCTAATTTTTCCAGACATTAATTCTATAATATCTAATTCTCTGAAAATGAGAGAAAACATAAGAAATGTAACGTACAGTTTTGCCGTAAACGCATGAAATTCATTGGATACAAAAGGAAGTCCCTTGAAATGAATTAGTTAAGGTCCCAAAAAAATTATGTAATATTCTAGACTCCTAAAAATGAGAATCCCAGGCTCAGAAGAAAAGAAAAATAAAGTTAGAATGAAGAAATAAATGTGAACAAAAGGTTGATGAAATGTAAGGACATTTTCGTTATTTTGAGAAAATTTGGGAATTCACATAGGAAGGCTTTTTAAATGAAAATTTTGAGTTTTCCAGGGTTCTCAAAGGCCCTGAAAAGCATAGGAAGCCCCAGGACAGTTAAAACCCTTTCGGTGGACGTTTTTTAATGTCAGTTAACCCTAACTTTGACTGATTCATTTGGGAAGGTTTTAGCTCCGATTTGAATGATTCCAAAGGCATTTTACTAAATTGGGTACCTAAATTTCATCATGGAAAAGATGGTTTTAAAAAAGGAGCTAAAATGAACTGGAAACAAAAATGCCAAGAATGAAGGGCAAAATTAGAATTTTTAAGAAAGTGGAAGCTTCTTGAACACTCTTTAAGTTTCTTGTTTCTTCTCCCCCTTTTATTTGCACAACTTGTTCTGCCCAAAAACTAGAAAAATACCAGCTCTCTTAGGCACACCAAGGAGGAGACGAAAGGAAGAGAAAAAACAAGGAAAAGGTAAGGACTTCCATGGATTTTCATGCTCTTTCTTCTTCCAAACTTATTCCTCTCCTCTCAAGCTTCCTTTCCATGGTTTTAATGACGTTTTGGTGCTATTTTGGGGGTAGAACAAAGAGAGGAATTTCGTGTTTGAGGTGAGGAAGCCAAGAAAGGTGAGAAACAAGTAAGAAGAATCAAGGAAACAAGGTAAAATCTCATATTTATGGTAGCTTCTTCCTCCCCCCTCTCTTGTATGGTTCGACCACCATGGAGCCCAAACCCTAGGGAATGATTTCTATCCTAAACCAAAGAGCAACTAAGGGTTTTAGAGTGCAAGGATTAAGAACATAAAATTGGAATCAAGTAAAAAGCAATAAAGAACAAGATGCACCACTTAGGGATTTAAGTACTCCCTTGAAAATCTAATTTGATGTAATTGTTCTTATGTTGAAATAGTGTTTGGATGAGCTCTTGAGATCCCTAGAAGGCTACTCATATGCATCTTTCATCAAGAAAGTGAAGCGAACCCACTTGGTACTCATATGAAGCATAATTTTGGCCTAGGCTAGAAGGAGTACCAAGAGGGAGTTTTAATTTGTTCCAAGCTTAGTTTTGAATCATATATGATGGAAGAGGATGAGAGGAAGCCTTGGAAAAATTTTAGAAGCCATAGATAGTAAGATGGAGGTGTAGGCTCCATAATGTAGCATAATGAAGCAACTCCTGGCTAGACTCCTTAAAATAATTGTGTGATGACTCCAAGGAGTCTAAATGGAGTCAAGAATCATAGATTGAAGGAGAGAAGGGAGCCAAGATCATGAATTCTTGTAGTTGCTTCATTAAGTGCCTTATGGAAGCATAATGGAGCCATAGACTAAAGTAGAATTATGTAAAGTGTATATAATACCAAAGCTTATTCCCATGAGTAATTCATGTTTCTTTTGGTATATTTAGACTAAGAGAAGTTAATGCTCCCTAAGCTTTTGGTTAGGCTGAGAAGAAGGAAGGGAAATTTAAAGAAAAATATGCTTGTATAACACCAAGGTAGCTCTCTCCACCTTCTTTCATGCATGAATGTGTGCTTACATTGTCTTTGGATGTGTGTATGTGTGTTTTAAGCCATGAAAAGTATTCTAGTATGATTTCATATGCCATGGTACAATGATGATTTTTTATGCATTCAAATGATGTTTTATAAGCTTGCCTTGGTTTTTTTGATTATGGAGAAGCCAAAAACCCTTAAACTTGGTTGAAACAAAGTAAAAAGTCTCCCAAGAGTGAGGTTGACTCCCAAGAGTAAGGTTGAATTAAACCCTCTTAGAGAAAATGGGTAAGGCAAGTCCAAAATCTATAAGTGAATAGGTGAGGCTAATCCACTTACTTGGCAAGCCTATGTATGCTATAGATGACTTATTCAAATGCCAAGGATATTTCTTAAATGCTTATGCATTTCCATATGCCCATGCATGCATTTTCAAGGCTTGTATTGCATACTTTATGTGTGATTGAAAGAGAGATGAGCTATTGGGATTCTTTGAATCTCATCCCCTCCTCTCCAATGTCTTAACATGTGAGGTGGAGCAATTGAGCAAGGTAATAGAAGCCAACAAGTCTAGAAGAAGGAGATTGACATCAAAATGTATGAAAATGCCTAGTTTTGTCTCTTTTATAGCCATACACATGGCATATGATGTAATCCCATGATGAAATTGTTATATAATCATATAAACATATGTAATTACCCAAATGTTTGGTGTATGTATGAGTTTTGGTACCAAATGAGTGGTAATGTGCAATTTGGGTAGTGAATGGCAAGTTCAAGCATGTGAAACCTTGTTATGGCATGGGCTGAGAGAGTGAATTTAAGAAATATGGGTTTGTGAACCTTTGAGACAAGCTTATAATGTCATTTTGGTGCATTCCCACGTGCTCAAGTGGCCACACAAGCTTTGGAAGCAAAGTTAGACACTTTGATGCTAGTAGAAACCATAAAAATGACCAAACCAAAATTCTAGGGCATAAATTGACCAAATGGATGAATCTTCCCATGAAATTTGGCAAAAATGTAGAACTCATTAAGATATTTTTGGAAAGCTAAAGTTCATAAAAATCAGAGCTCTATAGAATTAATTATGAATTTTAAATTTGGGATTTTTCTTCTATTTTGGTGCATGTATTACTCATATGGTTAGTTTTGTGTTCTATGTCATCTGAGGAACAAATGGTGTCCAATGCTTATGCGATTTTACAAGAATATACTAGAGGTCATAAGCTTTCTGTGGCCACCAAGATCACCTCATTTAGAGGTCTGAACAAAGAGTTATGAATTTTTGAAATTTAATGTCAGTACTAGTAGCGCCACTTGACCTCTTGTATTGTTCCATCATAATATAGTTCGTTGAACTTGGCGTGGTCTAGAGATATTTTTTCCTTAGAGTTAACATTTGTAATCTCTCAGAATGATCAAATTTGGATGATTTGAATTTTTCTAAAATTAGTTATGAATTTTCAAAATTTATGGTAGTAACTTGTGATAGTATCCCAAACAACTGAGACCTTAGGTGCTTTCCTAATGTCAAACGTCTTCCACTTGATGTTTTATGACCTGAAACTATTTTTACCATATAATAGAAATTCCAAGCTTTCTATAAAGGTATAGTGTGCCTGATTTCAATTTTTTTAGAATTCGTTATGATTTTTCAAAATTCAGGCACAAAATCTAGAAATCCTACTCGAGGCTACACACTATGTTTTTTAGTATACCATCCATTTGCATGAATTCTAGGCCACTTCTTGAGCTTGTTATAAGTTTTATATGTGTATTTAAATATGAAAATGAAATATATGAGTCCATATGGCCCACAAAGTACTAAATGAAAAATTTATTTGTGACGTAACGCAATTTAATTGTATTTTTAATGGTTTTTCTTTGAGAATGTCATGTGCTTCATGGAAATAAGCCTATAAATGGTAAATATGGTGTTACAAATTCTCTCATTTTGATGGACTTGCTTTTAATACGTGTTCATTTCTATCGTTTTTACAATTACACCTGTAATGTCCAGTTTTTGTAAAAATGACGAAAATGAATACATTTTCAAAACAACAACAACAACAACAAAGCCTTTTCCCACTAAGTGGGGTCAGCTACATGGATCAATCGACGCCATAAACACCTATCGTAAATTATAATTTTAGACAAACTATTTAAATCTAAATCTCTCTTAATAATTTCTCCTATAATTTTTTTTGGTCTTCCTCTACCTCTGATTATTGGACTATTCTCCATCTCATCTACTCTCCTAAATGGGGCTTCTATAGGTCTCCTCCTGACATGACTAAAACTAAACCATTTAAGTCTTGATTCTACAATCTTTTCCATAATAGGTGCGACTTCCACCTTCTCTCTAATGTATTCATTTCTAATCCAATCTTGTCTAGTGTGTCCACTCATCCAATGCAACATTTTCATCTCTGCAATATTGAACTTATTCTCTTATTGACTTTTTATTGCCCAACACTCAGTTCCATATAACATAGCAGGTCTTATAACTGTACGGTAGAATTTACCCTTAAGTTTGAGTGGTACACTTCTATCACAAATAACACCTGAAGTACTCCTCCACTTCATCCACCCCGCTTGAATCCTATGTATTACGTCTTCTTCTATTTCCCCATTATGTTGTATGACAAATCCAAGATATTTAAATCATGTAACTTGTGGTATAATATGTTCTCCAAGTTCCACTTCTATGCTAGAAGTGGTGTGTCTCTTACTAAACTTACACTCTATATACTCCGTTTTACTTCTACTTAAACGAAATCCATGAGTTTCCAAAGCTAATCTCCACCTCTCTAACTTCTCATTCATTTCCACTCTTGATTCTCCAACTAAAACAATATCGTCTACAAAAAGCATACACTGTGGCATCGGCTCTTGGATATGTTCAGTAAGCACATCCAATACTAGAGTAAAAAGATAAGGGCTCAAAGTTGACCCTTGATGTAGACTAATAGTTATCAGAAAATCTTCTGTAGATCCACCTTTTGTTACTACCTTAGTTGTAGCCTCTTCATACATATCTTGTATTGCTCGAATATAAGCTATATGAACTTCTTTTTTCTCCAAAGCCTTCCATAGAACCTCTCTTAGTACTCTATCATATGTTTTTTCCAAATCGATAAATACCATGTGTAAATGTCTTTGATTCTCTCGATATCGCTCCATTAATCTTTGCAACAAATATATTACTTCCATAGTTGACCTTCCTAGCATAAAACCAAATTGATTCTCCGTAACTTGGGTCTCTTTCCTTAATCTTCGCTCAATTACTCTTTCCTATAATTTCATAGTGTGGCTCATGATCTTAATTCCTCTATAATTTGCACAATTTTGAATATTCCCCTTACTCTTATAAATAGGAATTAAAGAACTTCTCTTTCACTCATCTAGCATTTTCTTAGATCTCATAATTTCATTAAATAACTTTGTAAGCCAACTTATACCTTTTACTTCTAAATCCTTCCATACTTCAATAGGTATATTATCCGGTCCAACTGCTCTGCCACTTTCCATTTGCTTTAATGCTTCTTTTACCTCTATCTCACAAATCTTACGATAAAAGGTATAATTTTGATCCTTTTTTCTAGTGTCTAATCTATCCGATTGTAATGAAATCTCGTGGCCTTCATTAAAAAGCCTATGAAAATAACTCTTCTATCGTTCTCTGATATCTCGTTCCGTGACCAAGACTTTTCCTTCTTCATCCTTAATGCATTTTACTTGGTCCATGTCTCTTGTCTTTCTTTCCTTACTTTTAGCTAACTTGTAAATATTTATTTCTCTAACTTTAGTATATAAAGATTGGTATAACCCATTGAATGCCCTCGTTCTCGCTTCACTCACTACCTTCTTAGTGTCTTTCTTAGCTATTTTATATTTCTCCCAATTTTCATTACTCTTACAAAATGACCACACTTTATAACACTCCCTCTTCACTTTAACCTTATCTTGCATGCTTGCATCCCACCACCAGGATTCTTTATCTCTAGGTGTAAAACCTTTTGATTCACTTAATATTTCCATTGCCACTTTCCTAATCTCTTTAGCCATTCCATTCCACATATCGTTAGTACTTCCTTGTATTTCCTAAGGTCCTTCCTCCATAATCTGTCTCTACATATTCTTTTCTTTATCCCCCTTTAATTGCCACCACTTAGTCCTTAACACCCTATTTTCACCTTTGTTTTTTACTTTCCTCCTAACTCGTACATCCATAACCAAAACTCTATGTTGAGTAGTTAAACTCTCTCCAGGTATAACTTTGCAATCCATGCAAAGTTTTTTATCTGATTTTCTTATAAGAAAGAAATCAATTTGAGAACATACCCTTCCACTTTTGTATGTGATAAGATATTCCTCACGCTTTATACAACAAGTGTTAGCTAATATAAGATCGAACGTCAATGAAAAGTCTAGAATAGTTTTATCCTCTGCATTTGGTTCCCCTATGCCATATCCTCCATGAACACCCTCGTAACCTGAAGATACACTTCTCACATGACTATTTAGATCCCCTCCTAGAAAAATCTTTTCTCCTAATGGTATTTCTTGAACTAAACATTATAAATCCTCCTAAAACTTTACTTCGTGATATTCTTCTAATCCTACTTGTGGTGCATAGGCGCTAATAACATTAAAGATTTCTTTTTTCACTACTAACTTTAATGCAATGATTCTATCTCCTAACCTTTTTACATCTACTATAACATTTTTCCAAAACTTATCTACAATTATACCTACCCCATTTCTAGATTTAGCCTTCCCAGTGTACCAAAGTTTAAAACTTAAAGTGTCTAATTCTTTCGCTTTTTCTCCTACTCATTTAGTTTCTTGTAAACACATAAAATTAATCTTCCTCCTAATCATGGTATCTACTATTTCCATTGACTTACCCGTAAGTGTACCTATATTCTAAGTCCCAAAATGAATCCTACTCTCGTAAACTAACTTCTTTACCCACATTCGTTCATGAAAATGTGGAAGCCCTTACTTATTTTTTACTATACTCAGGCGACGATGCAATGACTCTTACTCATTTGTCACTGTACTCGAGCTATATAGCGCGTTACTTCCGGGCAACGCCCTAGCATTACATTTAATATATCGATTGTCCATGTCATAAAGATTCGACAAAGTTTTACGTTAGCTATCGATTGCCTAACACAACCCTTCTCTTTTTTCCTGGCTTAGGACCGGCTATGAAAAATAATTTGCATCAAGGCTCGTCATAGGCAGAGTTGAATACATTTTCAAAACAAGTCCTTTGAAATGAATTGGTTATGCCTCTAGATAGTTAAAGCCTCATGAGAAAAATTACCCCACACATGACTTAGAGTTAGCTACAGTGATATTTACTCTGAAAATATGGAGGCACTACTTATATGAGGCAGTTATAGAAATTTACAGTGACTACAAGAGCCTTAAATATTTATTTGAACAAAAAGAGTTGAATATGAGATAGTGGAGATGGTTAGAATTTTTGAAAGATTATGATTTCACTTTGAAATACCATCCTAGTAAGGCTAATGTGGTAACTGATGCCCTCAGTAGGAAATCCATACATATGGCCTGTATGATGATCCAAGAGCAAGAGTTGATTAAAAAATTTACAGATATGAATCTCTCATGTAAGGTGCATTCGGGGAAGTTGTTAATGAGCAAAACCTGAATAGAAAATGACCTGGGGATCAAATAAGAGAGGACCAGCAAACATATGACCATATAAGAAAGATTAGATCCTAGATAGCCCAGGATAGCACTCAGGAATTCAATCTATATGAGGATGACATAGTGAAGTATAGGGATAGGTTGTATGTTCCTATAAATACAAAAATCAAAGAGAGAATACTAGATGAGGTACATAAAAGTAAATACACCATTCACCCAGATAGTAATAAAATGTATCATGATTTAAAGAAAATATTCGGGTGGCCTGGAATGAAAGTAAACATAGCAGAGTATGTCTCTCGATGTTTAGTATATCAAAGAGTCAAAATAAAACATCATAAACTAGCTAGGTTTCTTCAGCCCTTAGTCATCTCGGAGTGGAAATGGGATAGCATAGTTATAGATTTTATCATGGGTTTACCCAGGATATTATCGAGACATGATGCCATATGGGTAATAGTAGATATATTAACAAAGTTAGCATACTTTTTAGCGGTGAAAGCCACTCTTACCCTAGATAAATTAGCCCAGCTACACATATGTGAGATAGTTAGATTACATGGTGTGCCTAAGAGCATAGTGTCAAATAGAGATCCCAGGTTCACTTTGAACTTTTGGAGATCATTACAGGATACTCTAGGTACTAAACTTAGATTTAGCATAGCTTATCACTCCCAGATAGATGCTTAGACAGAGAGAACCATCCAAACCTGAGAAGACATGTTGAGGGCATGTGTCTTAGAAATGAAAGGAAACTGGGATACCTATTTGCCTCTAGCGGGGTTTGCCTATAATAATAGCTATCATGCAAATATACAAATGGCACCGTACGAGACATTGTATGGGAGGAAGCGTAGGTCTCCGATGTGTTGGGTTGAGCAATGAGAGATAAGCATAATAGGCCCAGAGTTAGTGGATCAAACCTCCAGACAAATTGAGACCATAAGAAAAAAAACTGCTAATGGTCCATAGTAGATAGAAAAGTTATGCAAATAGATGGAGAAGGTCGTTAGAGTTTGAGGTTAGAGACCATTTCTTTCTTAGAATGTCCCAGTCATAGGGATAGGCCAGTCTATTAAAAGTAAAAAGCTCAGTTTAAAATACATAAATCCATTCCAGATTCTCGATAAAGTAGGACTTATGGCTTACAGACTTGCCCTTAAGTCAAGTTCATAATGTATTCTATGTATCCCAACTCAAAAAGTACTAGTTCGACCCCTCACATGTCATAGAGTATGAAAATGTGCAGTTACAGGATGATCTATCATATATAGTATCACCAGATCGAATTATGAATGTTAGACTCAAGTAATTATGAAATAAAATGATACCATTGGTGAAAGTGGTTTGGAAGGGGTTATCTCCCAAAGAAGCTACCTAGGAGTTAGAAGAAGAGATGAGAATGAAATATCCTGAGCTCTTCCTGTAACACCATATATTTCTGGCTCATTTCATATCATTCACATGTCTCACATTCATAATTTCCATGAAAGAGCAAGAAAGGGGAAA
>JAIUCV010000022.1:4763057-4786476 GCA_026724425.1 Erythrophleum ivorense | reverse complement strand
CCTGAGCTCTTCCTGTAACACCATATATTTCTGGCTCATTTCATATCATTCACATGTCTCACATTCATAATTTCCATGAAAGAGCAAGAAAGGGGAAATAAAATAATGTATTTTCTTGTGTTGCGTCGTGTATCAAAAATCCATTTAGTGTCATGTGGATCGTGTGAGCTCATACAGCACATTCCCATATTTAATTACATGGATACAACTCCTTTCAATCATCAAAAGTGGCCTACATCTCAAGAAACTTGAAAGGAAGCTCAAAATATACCTACACATTTTTCGGACTGAATTTGGCTCAATTCTGTCACAAATTTGAAAAATCATAACTAAATTTAAAAAACTTGAAATCATGCATTCTTGGACATTATAGAAATATACAGATGTCTACTTCATATTAAAAATATGTCTCGACCATAACATCCATCACAAGGGATGTTTGACATGCAAAATATTCTAAAGGTCAAGTTGTCCACTGGTGCTGTTACAAATTTTTGTAGCAAACTTTGAAAATATCCAATTTATTCCACAAAAATCCAATCTATGTAAATGATACCAATTTGGATATTTGTGGATATTAACTAGAGGGAAAAAATAACTCCAGACCAGTTCAGGAACGCCCAGACTCAAAAATTCAATCAAACAATAACTGAGGTTGGGTGGAGTTCCTGATACTGGATAGATTTCTTAAAAATTCATATATCCCTCTCTAGACATCCAAATAAGGTGATTCTAGTTGGCACAAGTCATCGGGAATGTCTAGTTTCTCTATATAAAATTTCATAAAATTTCATAGCAATTAAACATCATTTGAGCTCTGTATGACAGATTTCATTTTTAGACCAGTATAAACAGTGACATGACCAAAATTGGAAAATTTCTCAACTTTAAAAATTCATCAAATATTCTCTAGACCTGCAAAAATTCTGTTCATTAGTTTCCTAGAAAGCTCCCAACAAGCTCTAATTGCATGCCAAATCTTATATCAAGAAAGAGCTCATTTGGATAAGGAGTGATATAGGGTTCCATTATGGTCAATTTTGGCTCTATATAGGATACAAAAATGTCTAAATGGCTTTCCTTGGGGCTTGACACCTTTTGGACAAGTCTAAAAGCATAATTAGGACTTATGTGAGCTACCCAAATGGTCCCAATCCTCATGCATCTCATTTTGGCCATTCCACTTCCATTATGAAAACTTGCCAATACATAACCAAAATGTGCATATTCATACATACAACTTTAACTTTCATTCATAAATCACTTATTAGCATAATTATACATGTTCAAGAGGTCATAGGTCATATACAACCATAGATGACAACATTTACCACCTTGATGGCCTTAAAGAAGCAAATTTCATACATTTCAATGTCATACTCTCATCTCTCAAGTAGTTGGCTTCCATCTCCTTGCTCTCTTGGTCCACCTAACATGTTAGAACATTGGAGAGGAGGGGATGAGATTTAAAGAATCCCAATAGCTCATCTCCCATTCAGTCACACATAATGGATGCAAACAAGTCTCATATGTAACAACTGGGAAAAAGAAAAGAAAAGAAAAAAAAAAGCTAAAATTTTTTTGAAGTTCTAAAATTTTCTAAGTCTGCTAGCTATAGTGAGAAATGGCCTAGCTATAGCAAATGTACCTATTCGCTATAGCGAGAAATGGTCTAACTATAGCGAGAGTGCCTTCTAGCTATAGCGAGTGCAGGCATCCTATACAAAAATCAGAGAGCTGCTCGCCGTAGCGCACGCCATAGCAAAAGCAGGGGTCTAGGACTGATACGTGCTCACCGTAGCGAGGGTTAGTCCAAAAAAACGTGAAAAAAGAGAATTTAACTTCTTAAAGTGTCCAAATTCATTCTTTTCCTTTAAACCGACCTCAGCTTTGTCCAAAGCAAAGAAAAGGCTTGAGAGAGAGAAGGAAACTAGGAGAAAACTAAGAAAGAAGGAAGGGAAGCTAAGGAAGAAAGGTAAGATCCTTTAAAGCTCTTCATGCTTCTTCTTCTTGATTCTATTCTTCTCCTTCTAAGGTTTCTTTCCATGGGTTGTTGAGAAAGAAAGCTCTATTCTAGTCAAGAATGAGCAAGAAACCCATGTATCTTTACTTCTTCTTCTTTGCTTTCTTACTTGAGAGCTTGAGAGAGAAAGGAGAGTTAGTAGAACTCTAGAGAGAGAGAGACCCCTAATTGCTTATACTTGTTAGGATTTGCTCTGAAGAAACCTCTAGTTTTGTGAATAATTGTTGAGTAATGAAAGAATAATTTCATGCTCGTGGTTGTGCCTAGGCTCAAAAGAAGCAACTCCATCTAGTTGTGAGTGTGAAATCAAGAAGGGAGAAGAGAACTTGAAAGGGAAGGCTTGTGTTGGGTTATAAGGTAGCTTTCTACTCTTTCTTGTTACATTCTTGGATGTGTAATAGTCATTGTATGCTTGTGTATGTGCTTGTTGTGTGAGACATGCCATATATTATTGCCTTGATGCATTGGTACCAATATGCTTGTGTTTTGAGATGTGACAATTGCTCGGGTGAGGTAGTGTCGAAAGTCCCTTGAGACGGGTGAGGTGGAGCCAAAAGTCCTTAAACCAAGGATGAGGCCAATCCAAAAGTCCTAAAACTTAGGTGAGGCTAGACCAAAAGTCCCTAAAGTTTATTCTTGGCATTGATGTGAAACCATGGCATGAAAAGCATGTGTTGTGTAATTGTGAATGGTTTGCATGCTTTGACTTGTTTATATGCCTTGATTGCTTTCTTGAAGGAGTATGAGCTATTGAGATTCCATGAATCTCACCCCCTTCCCTCTTCCATCTTATATGGTCCAGGTGGAGCTCAAGAGACTAAGAGTGGAGGCCATGAGGCATAGAAGGCCTTGTTTTGCCACTTTTGCACACTCACACCTAGCTTGATGTATAGGAAGACCGAGTGCTTATGTATATATATTATTTTTGAGATGTAAATAATTAAGTAAGTGTAAAAGTATGTATGAATGATGTATGAACTATGTACAGAGCCAAAACAATGAAAATGTGAAATTTGATCCTTTGTGGCTTACATGTAAGAGTGTATTTTAGCCCATAGCATAGTGAGTTTGAAATGTATGATGAATTGGATCACTTGGACAATTCATATATGCTATGTTTATACTTTAAACTTGCTCAAAAGGTGCTAAAATATGTAAGAGGCCATTTGGACCCACTTTGAACCATTTTGGGTGTCAAAACTGCCAAATTTGTGAGCTCTATCAAAGTATGACCAAATGAGCTCTTCTTGATATGAAATTTGGCATGCATCTAGAGTCTATTGAGAGCTTCCCGAGAAGCTAAAGTGAATAATATTTAGATGTCTAGGGAATATTTTCCAAATTGTTGAAGTTGGAGAATTTTCTGGTTTTGGTTATTGTACTGTGCAACTAGGTCAAAAAATGAATATATGTCATTTATGGACCAAATGGTGTCCGATTGTCATAAAATTTTATGGGGATAAACTAGATATCACAATGACCTATACCAACTAGAAGCACCTCAATCGGAGGTCTGTAGAGGGAGAATGGACTTTCTGAAGTTCTGTGTCAGTATTAGGGAAGTCATCCGACCTTCATTACTATTCCATCAGTTTTTGAGGTCCAAGGGCTACTGAAATTATCTTAACTTATTTTTCCCCTCTAGTTAACATCTGTATCTTTCCAAATTCGTATAGTTTTCCCAGATTAGATTTTTTTGGAATTAGTTATGAATTTTTGAATTCATGACAGCAAGCTGCACCAGTACCAGGGACAGTCGGACCTCTATCTCTTTTTCGATGTCAAACATGATTCAAGAGTTAAGATTTAGTTAGACATTATTTTTATGTGAAGTTAACATCTAGAGCTTTACAGAGAACTATGGTTTGATTGATTCTCATTTTTCTAGAATTAGTTATGATTTTCCAAAATTAGAGCCAAAAATTTGACTTTTGGGCTCATTTAAGAAATTGCATTTTCTTGGTTTTTGGCTTCATATCCGTCGTTTATGAGTTATTTGATGCTATCTATGAGTTGTATAAATATAGGTTGAGTATAGAATGTGAATGATGGGTTCACGAGACCCACGGGGCAAAATATGACTGGTTAAACCCCGACTTAAAGTAGTAAAATACCACAGTTTTGGTCATTTTCATTAGAAATCATATGGAATTAAGTGTAAAGGGAGATTAGTTGGAGTTAAGTCATTATGGTGTTACATTATAAATACTTGTATGGTCATGTTGACATGTGCAAACAATCAAGAAGTATTTTCATCATTTGAGAATGTCATACATAGTATACAAAGGCTTGCCAAGTAAGTGGATTAGCCTCACCTAATTTCTTGTGGATATTGGACTTGCCTCACCCATTCTTTAAAAGATCCTTGGACTCAACCATACTCTTGAGAGCCCATCTTGCTTTTGGGAGACTTTTTTCTTTGTCTCAACCAATCTCAAGGGTTCTTGGCTCATTCTCACCATGGCTAAAGGTTCTTGGCCTCACCACACTCAAGTAAACCCAAGCACACATCAAAAATATCATATAAGGGCATATTATAACATCATGGCACCATGGAATTAAATTCATGCTAGGAAACTATTCATGGCTTAAAAATGCACATACATACATTCAAGACAAGCTAAGCATATATCCATGCATGAAAGAAGGTGGAGAGAGCTATCTTGTACACAATTACACACTTTTTCCTTTGAAAGAATGCTCCCTTTTTCGGCCACACACACACAAAAGTGTGAGGATGCTTCCGCTTGGCCTAGACACAATTTGTGGAAGCTAATTAGGTTCATGAACTCAATTCTAAGGCCATGCAATTTGCTTAGACATTAGGTTGGCTTATAACCTCATTATGGTCCATAAATGCACCCAATGAAGTAACACCCCTCAATTAAATTCTAGACTCCATTCTTTCCTTTCAAATATGATTCTTGACTCCTTTTAAGCCTCTTGGAGTCATCACACAATAAAAACAAAGAGCCTAACTACATGTTGCTTCTTTAGGTGACAATATGGAACCTAAAGCACTAACTCACTATGGGTCCTTGATTTTTCACAAGGCCTCCCCTCATTTTCATTTATCATATATGACTCAAGAATGGGCTTAGAAAATTTTAAAACTCTCCTTAGCTATGCTATCCTTACTTGGCTGAGGCTATAGAGGAAATGAAGCTCCTTGGAATTTGCTTTGTTTTCTAAAGGAAGGATGCATGTGGGGAGCCTCTTATGGATCTTGGGAGCTCATTTAAACTCTTATTTAGGCCTAGGAATCATCATACAAAATCAAATTTTATAAGGTACATTTGAAACCCGAGGTTTTGCACCTTGAATTTCCATGCCCTTTTCTTGAATTTTTTTGCATATTCTTACTCTCCTCCCTTAAATTCATAGAATTCACCCTTGGCTCCCCTCAAAATTCCAGCCCTTTAGCATCTACATACATAGGGTGAAATATGGAGAAAAAGAGGGGAGGAGTAGCTACCATGGGATGCAAGATTTACCTTATTTTCTTGCTTTTTCTCACTTGAATCTTGTGTTCTTTGAGCTATTCTCTTCAAATCCGAATTTTCCCCTCAAGCCACTCTCCCTAGGGTTTTCCTCTAGTTTTGGGCAGAACTTGGTTGTGCAAAATGAAGGGAGAAGAGGGGTGCATCATATATAGAAGTGAGAGGAGGTTACACTTTTCAAAAATTCCCATTTTGCCCTTCATTCTTGGCATTTTTGTTTCTCCTTTGTTTTATCTCCTTTTTGAGAACTACCTTTTCCATTATAAAATCTAGGTTCTCAATTTAGTAAAATGCCTTTTGAATTACTCAAATTGGAGCTAAAACATTCCTGAACGAATCTGTCAAAGTTTGGGTATACCAACGTTGAAAAACATCCACCGAAGGGGTTTTAACTGTCCCAGGGCTTTCCATGGTTTTCAGGGCCTCTGAGAGCCCTAAAGAACTCAAAATTTTCATTTAAAAAGCCCTCCTATGTGAATTCCAAAATTTTCTCAAAATTATGAAAATACCATTACGTTTCATAAGCTTTTCATAAGAAATTATTTCTTCATTCTAGCTCCATTTTTCTTTTCGTCTGAGCCTGGAATTCTCATTTTTAGGAGTCTAGAATGCTTTCCAAATTTTTTAGGACCTTAACTATCTCATTTCAAGGGACTTTTTTTTTATATCTGATAAATTTCGTTAGTTTATGGAGAAACCGTAGGTTATGTTTCTCACGTTTTCTTTAGTTTTCAAAGAACTGGATGTTACACTTCCTATGAGGCATGTTATCTAAATTTTGAGGACAAAATTTATTTAAGGGGGGAGAATTATAATTTTTGATTTTCATAAAAATGACAGAAATGGATACGTTTTTAAAGCAAGTCTCATGAAATAAATTAGTTAGGGTCCTAAAAAATTTGAATAATAATCTAGACATGAAATTGTGATGACCCTAACTTTTAATCATGGTAAGTAGGCTTAAACATGTGGTTAATAATCATAAATCAAGGTCTAGCACAATTTAAATTAATCAATTTAGGAAATGTAACACCATAACTTCAACGCTTAACTCATGCAAATCCCATGGCTCATCTCATGCTGTGGGAAGCAACATAATGGTATAGGGAATCATAAATCAAAATGCCTTTCTCCACAGGTAAAAGTTTTCTCTTGGAGTCCCATGGGTCATATGGACTCATCCTTCTCATTCTCACATTTAAATACCTAAATACCACTCATAACAAGCTCAAGAGATGGTCCATACCTCGAGCAAAGAGAGCAAATAGTCATAATACACTAGTGCAGCCTCAGATCAATTTTCCAGATTCTGTGCTTGAAGTTTGAAAAATCATAACTAATTCTAAAACAATTAAAATCATGCACACTATATGATTTTGGAAAGCTACAGATGTTTACTTTATGTTAAAAATAAATTCAGACCACAAAAGAGGCTGCTAGGCACTAGAAAATGATGGAACAATACCAGAGGTCAGCTATCATCCCTAGTACTGATATCCAACTTCAAAAATTTGTATCTCCTTGTTCAGAGGTCCAATTGGGGTGATCTTAGTGGCCATGGAAATATTATCATGTCTAGTTTAGGTCTGTAAAATTTCATGAGCATTGGACATCATTTGGCCTATGAATGACACAGCCCAAATTTTTGACCATATGAACAATACCTGTATCAGTTCAGCAGAAAAATAGCAATTTTGGAAATTCATCATTAATTCTACAAAGCTCCAAATAATCTAGTCTTTGTATTCCCAAAAAACTCTAGATAAGATCTATATGTGTACCAAATTTTATGAGCAAATTCATTGATTTGGTCAGATCTTGACATTGGGTTGTGAAATGGTCATTTTTAAGCTTTACAAAGGGTCTAAATGGTCCAAATTGAGCTCCTAGACAACCATGACCACTTGAGCATGTAGGAATGCACCAAAATGACATTCTAAACTTGTCTCAAAGGTGTACAAATCCAGATTTCTCAAACTCATTCATCCACCCCATGGTATACACAAGAATGCGTATGTCTAGTCTTGCCATTTCGCACCCAAACCATGCTATATCATACATTTGGCATCAAATCTTATTCATACATCATACATTAGGGTAATTACATATGCTCATATGATTACATAACAATTTCATCATGAGATTACATCATATGCCATGTGTATGGCTAAAAGAGAGGTAAAACTAGGCATTTTCATACACTTTGATGTCAATCTCCTTCTTCTAGCCTTGGTGGCTTCCATTACCTTGCTCAATTGCTCCACCTAGCATGTTAAAACATTGGAGAGGAGGGGATGAGATTCAAAGAATCCCAATAGCTCATCTCCCATTTAATCACACATAAAGTATGCAATACAAGTCTTAAAAATGCATGCATCAGCATATTTACATATATGAGCATTCATAAAACATTCTTGGCATTTCAATAAATCATATTTAGCATACATAGGCTTGCCAAGTGAGTGGATTAGCCTCACCCATTCACTTGTAGATTTTGGACTTGTTTCATCCATTTTCTCTAAGAGGTTTTGACTCAACCTTACTCTTAAAAGTCTACCTCACTCTTAAAAGACTCTCTCCTTTGTCTCAACCAAGTTATATAGTTCTTGGCTTATCCTCACCATGGCTAGAGGGTTCTTGGCTTCTCCACACTCAAGCAAACCAAGACAAGCATATAAAACATCATTTGCATGCATAAAACATCATCATGGTATCATGGAATAAGAGCTCATGCTAAAATACTTTTCATAGCTTAAAACATACTCTCACATATTCAAAGACAATGTAAGCACACATTCATGCATGAGAGAAGGTGGAGAAAGCTACATTGCTTGTAGTTGCACACTTTTTTCGTAAGCCTTGAGTCCTCTCCCTTGACCTCACACACCCAGGAAGGTGGAGATCATTTCTCTTGGCCTAGACACATCATATGGAAGCTAATTATACTCTTGAATTACATTCTAAGGTCACACATTCACTAGAAAAGCGAGGTGACTCATAAGGCTCTTTTATGGTTCCATAATGCACTTAATGAAGCAACCTTAAGAAAACATCATCTTGGCTCCATTCTATCTATTCATTTATGATTCCTGACTCCATTTAAACCCCTTGGAGTCATCACATAATTAAATCAAGGAGCCTCACTAGGTGTTGCTTCTTTAAGCCATAATATGGAACATACAAGCCATCTCACTTTCTATAGTTTCTAAAAATTTTCAAAGGCTTCCTTTCATACTCTCCCATCATATATGACTTAAAAATAAGCTTAGGATAAATTAAAACTACCCCTAGGTGCCATTTCTACTCTAGGTCGAAGCATATACTCTTCTTAGTGTTCTTGGAGTTTCTTTGTTTCCTTTGATGGGGGAATCATGTAAGAAGCTCTCTTAGTGTTTTAGGAACTCATATGAACACTTAAACATCATAAAATATCGCTAAGGTTCATGGTAGAGTTCACGGTACAATCAAAACCCTAAATTTCATAACTTGCGTTCTAAAGCTCCCTTTTCAATTCTAGTTGTGAACATCGCATTTTGTCCGGACATTAAAAAATATATATATAAAATAAAACAAAAATAAAAATAATAATAATCAAAAGAAAATAAAGAAAGAGACAAAAAATAAAAAAGATAAAAGAAGTGCAGGCCTAAGTTTTGAAGCCCAAAGTCCTTTCTCCCTCTTCTCCTTAAACCAATAATAATAATGATAATATTAAAAAAATAAAAAAAGAAGAACATAAATTTTTTTAAAATATATATATATATATATATAAACAAAGAAAGAGAAACCTAAAAAAAATAAGGAGATTAAAAAAAAAGATGCAGGCCCAAGTTCTAAAGCCCAAAGTCATTTCTCCTTCTTTTGCATTAGGCCATCGAGCCATGGGCCAGTATCCAGCCTGTTCAACCCTACCCACTTCCTTCATCCACTTTTCTCTTAATCCACATTTGAAGGTAGAAAATGACCACACACACGCACAAACCTGGCATAGCAGAGGAGCATGAAAATGGAAATAATAGGGTAGCGTTCCAGAGGGTTGATCAGAGGAGGAACAGAGGGCCAATGGCAAGTTCGAGGAGTTGACCTCCTCCTCACATCCTTTTCATCACCAAAAGCCGAAGGAAGGGAAGACAGAAATGGAAGCAGAAGGCAGAAACAGGGATCAAGGGTGGAAGAGCAAACACCAAAATGGGAAGAAAGCAGGCTATGAGTCGAAAATAAAAAGGGGGCTTTCGAATCAGAAGAAAGGGGGATGAAAGGAGAGAAGGCGAGAGAGAGAGGGTGGAGATTCGAAAGAGCAAAAAGGGAGAAGAGATTTTGAATTAAAGAAAGGAAGAGAAGGTGAAGGGAAGAATTAGCGAGAAAGCGAAAGGGAGAAATGAGAGTGAAGGTAAATATTGGAGCCAAGAAAGAAGCACGAAGGAAAAGCTTGTTCTTCCCTCAAAATCCCTGCAGGTAAGCCACGATTCTAACTTATCTTCTTTATCAATAAAATTCCCCTATGATTGCTGATGGTCTGAGATAGAAATGGATGATTAAGTAACATCCTTACACTGATTAATCATGGACGAAGTGTAGAAAGCCATGCTCCATACGTATCCTTAGGAACGCATAGTTGGTATTCGATAAAATGCCTAATAGAAGGCTGAGTGGGGCTTTGGTGTCTAATCAATGTTGCTTGGTTTGTATTTTGAATTAATGGAAATTGTAGCATCATGGGGAATGTTTGGTCTTGATTGGAATATAGATAGCCTCATTTCAATGGATTTGACTTTTAATCCGTTGATAAATTTCATCGAGTATCTATTCATTTTGATGATTCATGCAGGATTTTTCTTTGTTGGATTTGACAATTCTATTTATTTTGTTCTTAAACCAAGGACTGATTGGTCTTAAGCTCATTGATATCACTATTGCCTGTTAGCTTAGGGGTGTTATTTCAGTTTCATCTCAGTCTCTAATAATCATTTCGCAGTCATGCATTACTAATATATGAGTGTTGCTTCTGGTTGATGGATTAAGATAAGGGATGAAGATGAGTAGATAGGATTTCTAAATTATTTTTCTTCCTCCCTTTATCTCTGAGACCATGTAAAATCTGGGGGCATGAAACTTGAACTTGGTATATCATATGTGAACTTGAAGCTTAAACATTTATGCACTTTTATTGAAAGATATTGTGGGTTTTATATCCATGGGGTTGTGTGTTCACTGATTAAATATAGCACTCTTGCATAGTCTCTGTGAATACACCCATGTTGTTGTAAACAGGTTATGTGGGTTTCCTACATGCTGTTCAAATACACTAATATATTTCCATTAATGAAGAATTGTTACGGGATCTGTTAAGTCTGTTAGGGCTATATTACTGTGATTCCAATCTTTCTATTACTATAATTTTGGAGTAGATGGACATATGTTTTTGGATTGATGCTTATGAGAGGGTCTTAGTTTTTTTTTTAGAAAAGGCAGAAGGCTAGTTGACAGGGTATGAATAGCGACGCAACTTATGAGTATTAAATTGTTAGAAATAGCGGTATTTTAAAGAGCTTCATTGGTTCAGATGGGTGAGATTTGCTATTAGTATGGCATAGTTAATTTACTTCAATTTGGGGGTAATTCCACTACATATCTCTTCTCTGCTCAAGTCACTGGTTGTGTACAATGAGTTTCCATTCATAAAATAAAAGAAAAGAAGAAAAGAAAAAATCAAAAATAAAGAGAACAACAAAACAAAAACCCTTTGACTTAAGAAAAAATCTAGATCCAAAGTCAAAAATAAAAAAAAGGGGTAAGCAAATAAATGCAATCTTATATGCGCCTAATTTTGCTTTACTTTTTTTATTCATTTTATTTTCTTCTGATTTTATTGGTCGTGTAGGATCTTGTATCCTCTCAAACGCGAACAAGTTACCTAAGGACCATGTAGGGCAATAAGCCCTCTTGATGTTCGAGGGGTCTTAAATTTATGTTCTAATAAGTCTTGGGGTTTCAACAACCCTTTTCAATTAATTTTGTATTCAAAAAGTTTTCAAAAGGAAAAGGGAAGTACAAAAAGGGGTTATTATTAAACTATGATTCAAAATAAAGTCCCAAAAAAAAAGAAGCGCAATAAAAAAAAATCAAAGAGTTCCTTATAAGGTGTGTTTAGTTTTTTTCTTGAGACAAAATAAAGTATCTTTTTTAGAAACCAAAATTTTTTTTCTACAATAAATTCCTAATAAAATTTCTCTTCTTAAAGTTTCTTTAAAATAAAAGAACCAGTATTAAAAAAAAATGAGAATTAATTATTCCTTTTGACTAAGTTTGTGGGAAAGGATAGAAAAGCAAAAATAGTCAAGAAACAAAAAACAAAACAAAAAACATAAAAAAAACTAAGAAGGAAAAGAAGAAAAAAAAGAAAAACAAAACAAAATAAAAATAATAATGAAAATGAAAAAAATGCAAGAAAAGTAAAGTCAAATTTACCTTTCAACAATAAATGCAAAAAAATATAAAAACAATAAAAAAGGAGAAAAATAAAAAATTCAAAAAGGGCAAAAGAACAAAAATTAATCAAGAAACTAAGAGGGAAAAAAAAGAAAAAATCAATAAGAAATAAATGAATAAACAAAAAGGAGAGAAAAATGAAAGGAAAAGATCAATAAAAATGAAAGAAAAGAAAAAGAGAAAAAATAAAAAAGGAAAACACAAAACAAAAAAATAAAAAATAAAAAGGAGAAAGAAAAAAAAACAAAAACAAGAGAAAAATTCAAAAAGTAAAAAGAAAATAATGAATAAAAAAATAATAATAACAAACAACAAAAAAAGAGACGTAGAAAAAAAATGAAAGACAAAAAAATAATAATGAAAAAAGGCAAAAAATTGAAAATGCAAGAAAAATAAAATTAATTTTACCTTTAATAAATGAAAATACTGAAAGACAAAAATTGAAAATGCAAGAAAAGTAAAATTAATTTTACCTTTAACAAATCAAAACACAGCAATTGATGATTGTGTCGTTCAATCTCAAATAAAACTAGGAAACAAAATAAATTTTTATAGTTAATGGTGCAATCCTAGGTCATCTCCCTTGGAGTTTATGCCTTAATTTGTTTATGGAAAGATTATTCTAAGTATTGCTACTGAAACTTAATTTGGGGTTGAAGTACTAGAATTAAATTGAACTAAATTTATTTGACAAAAATCAAAAGACTTTAAAACTAAATGAGATGAACAATTAAGAGAATATGGTAGCTAGCTTTGCATTGGACTCCCTAGAATTCAATTATCTTTGCCCTTTATTTAGTTTACCAAAATTGGAATTAATTCCTTGCTCTTTAGTGTATTCCTTATAAAAATTCTTGAATAACCATCCAAGACTCTATTAATTAATTATACAAGGAATTTGCAACTACAAGAATCCTTGAATAATTAATTGATTGAATTAAGAACAAGAACACACTTTAACCAAATTCCATTGATTAATAGAATCACATGCACAATTTACTTAAGATACTAATTGACCAATTAGATTAATTAATTCCTCAAGCCTTTAATTGCACACAATTTCTAGTTAATTAATCCAATAACCATTGTATCAATTAACCCAAAATCAAGAGGAATTTGAAAGCAAATTTGCACTTTAATTCTGGAATTTTATAAGCATATGATGATCAAAATCAAAATTCCAAAATCAAATTAAATTCATAAAACAAATTAATAAAATTTTAGCAACTAAATTCCTAAATCAATTAACTAAACCTAGTCAAATTAATCAAAGATTTAATGCTGGAAATTAAAAGACATAGTAAGGAATAATTATCCAATTTTGTAGGAAAAAATAGAGCTCAAATCTTCATCTGGGAGCTTCCAATTTTCAGCTAGCCACCATGATTAATTCAAGCTCCATAGAGGTTTTTATTGAAGAAGAGTTGATGGGATTAGCCATGGATAAATCACGAAGAAAAACTGCTCCCTGGACGTTCTCCCTGGATCTCCTCTT
The DNA here is from genome assembly GCA_026724425.1 of Erythrophleum ivorense. Lineage (NCBI taxonomy): Eukaryota > Viridiplantae > Streptophyta > Magnoliopsida > Fabales > Fabaceae > Erythrophleum > Erythrophleum ivorense. The sequence goes on along the minus strand of JAIUCV010000022.1, from coordinate 4,772,969 downwards.
CTTCGTTGCAAACCACCCTTTTCTATTCCTCTTCCTCGTTCAAAAGCACGCTGTTCTTGATGAATGGATGCATCTATATATAGGCGAAAATTTGCTGAAAGTTTGAGGCGTGAATGGAGCAAACTCTGGTGATAATTCAGAGGCGTGGCTGTGCTGGACTGTGAGAGGTGTGAATGATGTATGAATCCTCCTTGGAATGCTTCTGGACGCTTTAACTTGCTGCTGTTCACGTGACTTTTTAATTGATTAACACCACGTAAGCTTTGCATGCTTCATTCATTCTCATATAATTCCATGCTGCTACTTTTCATTAATTATTCTGCACGTGAAAGCCTCTTCATGTGAGCTTCCAGCATCAGCGCCTTCAAGCTTCTTGTTTCTTCCAGCGTTAGCATCGTCCAGCTTCTTCAAACCAGCAGTTCGAGTTGGTTGCCTCATTAATCCACGCATTCTGTAGCTAATTTCCAGCTTATTATTTCAACAAAATCTCACATGCTTAGCTTGCTGTTTCATGCTCTGTTTTCAGCGTAAAATTGTAGCACACACATTCTGCACCATGTTGAATCTGCAGCTTCTTGTTTCTTCATCTATAATGTTTGTTCTTTCCTCTATTCTAGCCACACCCTTTATTTCTCCTTCGTTCAGCTCCAAAAGCCAGTAGCTTCACTTACTTGCATGCTCTGTTTTGCTCGCTACCTTTCTCCAGCTCCCATTCCACGTGTTTTCGTAGCTTCTCTTCCTCAATCTACAGCTCTTCATTCAGCTTGTTTGAACCTCTGTTTTGCTCCTTCTGTTTCAGCTCGTTCCAGCTCATTTTTAACGTGTTAAAATCGTAGCTTCTGCATGCGTTTTTCATGTTATTTTGCTCTGCTCAGCGTTACTTCTTCTGCATCTCCAGCGTCTGCCCAGTCCAGCGTTGTTCAGCTCGTGTTTCTGCATGTTCTGGAGCTTCTTTACTTTGCTTTTTACTTGCTTCGAGTTGTGAGCTGCTGTCCGTTTTTTCTCCTCCTCAACCAAAAGCACATTCTTCCATGCAGGCTCGAGCTTCCTTGTTTCTCGCCTGAACTCCAGCCCACATTGCTCCTTCTCTTCACGCAAGCTTTTCACGTTCTGGAGCTTCCTCGTGCAGCTCATTCCAGCTGAAACTCTTAGCTGGTTTTATGCATTCTGCTTGGCTTCTTTACTGTTGTATTATTCACATGCACGTAGATCTTGAGCCTTGTAGTTGCTGCATTGTTCTAGAGCTTCTTTTCATGTGTGTTTTTGTGGCTGATTCCACGTGAATGATGTGCTGGATGTGGAATGGAGCTGTACAATGAAATATACTGTGCGTGGTGGATGAGAGACATGCATGTGGCAGCCTTCTTGAGTGTAAACCCGTGGCTTCATGGAAATGCAAATAAATGTGTTTCTTCCTTTAAACTCGAGCCTACTTTTTCCTTCCTCACTCCTCTTTCTTCTTTAAATCAAATTCTCATTCAAGCTTCAATTGTCCATTGAAATTATGCACAAAAGAGTGGGAAAAAACAAATAAGAATTTTCACAAAATTATTTAAGATAAATTTATGCATTAAAATCCAATAATTTGTAACTTAATTCCTCAAATATAGAAAACGGCTACTAAATTCAAATTTCATCTAATTAGACCCTTAAAGCCATATTTGGATACTAAAATGTTTAAGTTAAAATGATTAAAATGTATAAAAATCATACTTATCAAATTCCCCCATACTTAAACCTTTGCACTCCTGGGCATAAGAAGAGTAAAGTTCTAAGAAAGAGATCATGGAAAGGAAATCAAAGAATATGGAGTTGTGTAGGTCACTTAGCACAAGAAAACTCAAAGCAAATCAATAGGTTAATTCTCTAAGTCATATCACTTGCATCAATGCAGCAAATACCGTGGCAATACACTTAAAAAAATGAAATTCAGTGAAAGTCCCTCACTTGGATCAGTGTTTATCACTCTACTCTTTAGTGTTTAGGGTGATGTGTTTACTCTCAAATTCCATCCTACCCAGCCTTACTACCATAAGCTTGGCAATCATCTACATCTCCACCACCAATATCAAATGCCAATGAATGAATCAAAAGGTCTTTATCATGGTTGTACTGTGGGCTAAGGTATGAAACAAGTGGAAAACAAAACAAAAAAAAATGATGGAATTTTAAGAAGCAAATTTGGATGCCAAAAAAATCATCAAGAGCATTTAAAATAAGAATAAGGATGGAATGCAAGTGTATCTGAAGGCCTTAATTATAACAAACCAAAAGATATGCACTAAAAGCACAACTTTTCTTTCCTTTTTCTCTTTTTTTTTTCAAATGCTTTTCTTTTCCTCTCTATATTCTTTTTTTTTTTTTTGTATTTCTAATGCTTTTTTTTTTACTTTTTTTTTCTTTTCTTTTTTTTTTTTTTGGACAAGCAACAACCAATTGGCCTATAAATGATGTGGAAAATGCACCTCCATCCACCTTAACAAGATATAATGCTCTTAATAATTGAAAACATCCAGATCAAGGTAGGACAAAATATTCATTTATTTGGTTTTTTTTTTCTATGGCTAAAAGGGAAGAAGGGAAATATATAAATATGGCTCAAAAGGGGAAAGACAAATAGAGTTAACACATGTAGGATGGCTTTTTGGCTCTAGCTAAAATAAAACAGCAATGAATGCCTTAATCATTTTCATGCATGGCAAATGAATAAATGTGGCCTTGAATAAGATTTAAGCCAAGTTCTAGAGTAAAAGTAAGATAGGGGATACACACTAGAAATGAATAGATAATAGGTTCAAACATCTCACAGGGTAAATTGACCATCATCGAATTTCATTAAAACAAGCTAATTGCCACTTAACTTGCATTCTCAACACAAGATCAATTCCTTATCAAATCAAGATATATCAAAGCTACGATCCCCTTAATACTCGCAACTTCCACAAAATCATAACTTTTTTTTTTAACTGAAAAAATAACACAAAACTTCAAGAGACTAAAAGCCTAGAACTAGAAAAAAAAAATCCACTGACAAAAACGAAATAAAACAAAACAAAAAAGTTTATTTGTATCCCCCCACAGTTAAACATTGCATTGTCCTCAATGCTAGCACACAATCCAATAAACAGATAGAGACAACACAATAGAAAATGGGAAAGGGAAAGAATACAACGGGGTGTTAAGGTGGATCATGAAGTTGGAGCTCCTCCTTGTCATCGCTTGGAATTCCTTCATGAAAGTGCTTGAGCCGATGTCCATTAACTTTAAATTTAACTCCCGTTTGCTCATTCTGAAGCTCAATTGTACCAAAAGGGAATACATCAGAAACTATATAAGGACCTTCCCATTTAGAACGAAGTTTACCTGGCATAAGCTTTAAGCGAGATTTATAAAGTAGGACTTTTTGGCTGACAGCAAACTCTTTCCTTGCAATCATCTTGTCATGGAATGCCTTTGTCTTTTCTTTGTAGATTCTTACATTATCATAGGCTTCCAATTTGATTTCTTCAAGCTCTTGGAGTTGGAATTTCCTGTGAGATCCTGCTCCATTCAAATCCAAATGACATTTCTTAACGGCCCAGTAAGCTTTGTGTTCCACTTCTACCGGTAAGTGACATGCTTTTCCAAATACCAGCCGATAAGGTGACATGCCAATAGGAGTCTTGTAGGCAATCCTATAGGCCCAAAGTGCATCATCGAGCCTCTTGCTCCAATCTTTCCTATTTGGCTGCATTGTTTTCTCCAAAATTTGCTTCACCTCTCGGTTAGAAATTTCTGCTTGGCCATTTGTTTGAGGGTGGTATGGAGTAGCTACTTTATGCACAACACCATACTTGCTAAGCAAGCTATACATATTCCGGTTGCAAAAATGAGTGCCCTAGTCATTGATTATAGTTCTGGGGATACCAAACCTGCAGAAAATGTAAGAGTGAACAAACTCTACAACCACAGAAGAATCATCAGTCCTGGTGGGTTTTGCTTCCACCCACTTTGAAACATAATCCACAGCCAATAAGATGTATGAAAATCAAAAAGAAGTAGGAAAAGGTCCCATAAAATCAATGCCCCACACATCAAAGACTTCACAAAAAAAAATGGGATGCTGTGGCATTTCATTTCTCCTAGATATGCTACCTGTTTGTTGACACCTGGCACATCTTTTACAAAAATCAAAGGCATCACGAAACAAAGTAGGCCAATACAATCCACTATCTAGAACCTTCCTAGCTGTACATTTTGGACTAAAATGACCTCCACATGCAAGCGTGTGGCAAAAATTCAAAATAGAATCAAATTCTACATCAGGTACACAACGTCTAATTACTTGGTCACTGCACAATCTCCACAAATATGGATCGTCCCAAATATAATGCCTAGCTTCACTTCTAAACTTATTCATCTTATGTTTATTCAAATCAACAGGTAGTTCAGAAGCAGCTAGATAATTCACTAAATCTGCATACCATGGGTAGGAACTATGCACAGCACACAAATGCTTATCAGGGAAATTATCATCAATGGGTAAGGAATCTACCTTTGGAGCCTTTAATTCTGCTCAAGTGATCTGCCACTAAGTTTTCAGCTCCACTTTTATCCCGGATGCCAATATCAAATTCTTGAAGTAGAAGCATCCATCTGATCAATCTTGGCTTTGCATCAGGCTTCTTCAGCAAGTACTTCAAAGCTGCATGATCAGTAAAAACAATGACTTTAGTATCAAGCAAATAAGATCTAAATTTATCTAAAGCAAAAACAATAGCAAGAAGCTCCTTTTCTGTGGTTGTATAATTTGCCTGGGCCCCATCCAGAGTCTTGGATGCATAAGCAATCACATGGGATCTTTTATTAACTTTCTAACTCAATACTGCACCTACAGCAAAATTAGATGCATCACATAAAAGTTCGAATGGGAGGTTCCAATCGGGGGGTTGAATAATGGGTGGGGAAGTCAAGCATTTCTTAAGATTGTCAAAAGCTGTTTTGCATGCATCATCAAAATGGAAATCAACATCCTTTTGTAACAGTTTAGACAATGGCAAAGCAATTTTACTGAAATTTTGAATGAACCTTCTATAAAAACCTGCATGACCTAGAAAAGATCGAACCTCCCGAACATATGTCGGGTATGGTAGAGAAGTAATAACATCTATTTTAGCTTTATCAACCTCTATGCCCTGCTCAGATATAATATGACCTAATACTATACCTTTTCGAACCATAAAATGACACTTTTCAAAATTAAGTACAAGGTTCTTCTCTATGCATCTAGTTAGGACTCTATCTAGACTACACAAGCAATCATAAAAAGAGTTTCCATAAACAGTGAAGTCATCCATAAAAATTTCTATACAGTGTTACAGGAAAATCACTAAAAATAAAAACCATGCACCGCTGGAAAGTTCCAGGGGCATTGCAAAGACCAAAAGGCATGCGTCTATAGGCATATGTTCCAAATGGGCATGTGAATGTTGTCTTCTCTTGATCCTCTGGGGCTATGCATATCTGGAAATACCCTGAAAATCCATCCAGAAAATAGTAGTGAGATTTTCCAGCTAAACGCTCAAGTATCTGATCAATAAAAGGGAGGGGGTAATGATCTTTTCTAGTGACTAAATTAAGCCTTCTATAATCAATGCAAACCCTCCAACTGTTTTGTACACGGGTGGGCACCAATTCATTATGCTCATTCCAGACAACTGTGACTCCTGATTTCTTTGGAACCACCTGCACAGGACTAATCCACTGACTATCAGAAATAGGATATATAATACCAGCGGATAAAAGTTTAGAAACCTCCTTTTTAACCACATCCAAAATAAGTGGGTTTAGTCATCTTTGAGGTTGTCGCACTGGCTTTGCCCCATCTTCTACCAGAATTCTGTGCATGCATGTATCAGGGCTAATGCCAGGTATGTCAGCCAAGGTCCACCCTATTGCTTGTCTTCTATTCCTTAAGACTGCTAGAAGCTTCTCTTCCTCCTCTGGAGTGATGTCATTAGCTACTATTACTGGAAGCTTCTCATCTTTCTCTAAATAGGCATACTTGAGATTGTCTGGTAGCGGTTTGAGCTCTAAGGTGGGAGCTTGTTCAACTGACGGTATGAGTTGTTTGATTTCAATCTCTTCCATGCTGAATACCTGTTCAGACAACTCACAGACAGAAGAAACAACTTTCCCAGCTTTGGGAATATTAGTAGTATGGGAAGAGTCAAAAGAATCAACAATTAAGTGAACATCAACATCACAATTCCCTAAGCTATCCATATCATCATGTCGAGAATCATTATTACTAGAAAGATTAACAAGACTAGTGAAATCGACAGAGGTTCTAAATGAAATAGAGTCATTCTGATAAGCGATAAATTCCTTAGAGTTAATATCATCATGTAAGCTCAAAAATTCATCGATTTCTCTACATATAGTACAAGAATGAGAGTCATCACAATTATGTCTTAGAGAATCATCAAGATCAGCGATATCACAGGAGTCAGTCAACAAACTATCCCTAAAATCAGCACTAGCATCTTCAATTAGCATATCAATCAGGCTGATACTACAAACAGAGTTGTCATCATAGGGATGTTTCATGGCATCAAATATATTAAATTGTATCACATTGCCAGCAAACTCTAATTGAAGAGTACCCTCATGCACATTTATAATTGTCTTTGCAGTTTTTAAGAAGGGTCTTCCTAAAATGAGTGAGGCATGTCCATTATATCTATATCTATCATCCTCCATATTAAGGACATAAAAATCAGCTGGAAAAATCAAGTCTTTTACCTTAACCAGAACATCCTCTAATACTCTTGAAGGATAGGCAATGCTTCTATTTGCTAACTGCACAACCACTCCTGTAGGTTTGAGCTCTCCCATCTGCAAAGATGAATAAATAGATTTAGGCATAACATTTATAGTAGCACCAAGATCAATCAAAGCATCAGAGAATTCAAAATTCCCAATAGTGCATGGGATTGTAAAAGTGCCCAGATCTTGACACTTAGTGGGCAATGCTGGCTGTATGAGTGCTGAAACATTCTTGCCAAAATTGACTTTTTCATTCCCTCTTAGATGCCTCTTGTTGGTACATATTTCCTTGAGAAACTTGGCATATTTAGGAATAGTCTTGATTGCCTCCAACAATGGTATGTTAACCTCAACCTTCTTGAACGTCTCAAGAATTTCTTTTTCCATTTCTGCTTCAGTTTGCTTCTTTCCCAAGGTAGGTCTATGTGGGAAAGGTAAGATCTTCTTTGGCTCCTCTTATTTGTTAAGCTCATTTGGTGCGACGTGTGTTTTTGATGACACCGGCTTATCCATGGTAATGATATCTGAGGATCCCTGAACCTCTCTCCCACTCCTAAGAGTGATAGCACTAACATTGCTACTATTCCTTGGATTAACAATTGTCTGAGAAGGTAACTGGCCCGACCCTTGGCTTTTTATTTCATTGAGAGAAGTGGCAAATTGGCCTAACTGAGTATCAACCCTCCTTTCTAAATTTTGCACTACTTGTGTGAGTTTTGCATTGCTCTCCATAAGATGCTTCATCAAATCCCCCATATTATCTCCTTTCTTTGGTTCCTCCTGTGTAGGAACTGGTGGCCTAATAAGTTGGGAAGATTGTGCACTGGGTCCCGTAATATTATATCTATTTTGCTGTTGCCCTCCCCCATATCTCAGGTTGGGATGATCCTTCCATCCTGGATTGTATGTATTAGAATAGGGGTCATATTTTTGCTGCCCTTGTTGTATTGGCCTAATTGGATATATCCCAGCACAAGCCTCTACTCTGTCCTCTAACATAGGACACTGATTAGTAGCATGTGTGGCCAAACAGCATATATCACACAGGGGTCCCACCAAGGTAGTAGAAGTAGATGTCTGCCCAGGTGCATAGCACTGTGGATAAGAATGTGTCTGAGTAGAGTAGGATCGTGGTGCACAAGTCTGAGAGGGTGTAGAGGATAATTGTGGCTGTTGTCGATCTAAAGCAAGCCATTGGAGCATAGAAGACATTACATCAATCTTGCTTTCAAGTCTCTGACCATACTCTGGAGCATGCAATTCACTGACTCCTCTTACCATTTGCATTGATCTGGATCCAAACTGTTGAGCATTCTGAGCCATCTTGTCAATCAACTCCCAGGCCCTTGTAGGTGTCAAATCACCTAAGGCTCCACCAGAGGCAGCATCGATCATGTTTCAATCTATGTTCAACAGCCCCTTATAGAAGTATTGAATAAGTAACTGATCAGAGATTTGATGGTGAGGACAACTGGCCAACAACCTCTTAAATCTTTCCCAATATTGATATAAAGTTTCTCCACTATTCTGTCTGATTCCACATATTTCCTTCCTTATTGATGCAGTGCGAGACACAGGAAAGAATTTCTCCAAAAATAGCCTCTTCAGTTGGTCCCAAGAAGTAATGGCACTGGGAGGTAAATAGTACAACCAGTCTTTAGCTAAACCATCCAGGGAAAAAGGAAACGCTCTGAGTTTAATTTGTTCCTCTGAGACTCCCTGTGGCTTCATTGTAGAGCAAACAACGTGAAATTCTTTCAGATGTTTGTGAGGGTCGTCTCCTGCAACTCCATGAAATTTAGGAAGTAAGTGAATCAAACCAGATTTAAGTTCAAACTTTGCATCTAATTCTGGATATTGTATACAGAGATTTTAATAATGCACGTTAGGAGCTGTCAATTCTCTAATAGTTCTGGCATGTATGTTATCATTTATATTGGCATTCGCATTCAAATTAGCCTGAACATGCATATTCATGTTAGCATTCATATGATCTTGTTCAGCCATATTATTACCAGCAAATTGAAATGCACAATCAACTTCTTGCGCACAATTAAAAGCAGAAGAAACAGTACTACTAATTCCTACTCTTTCTTTGCTTTTCTTATTCCTCACTTGTCTTCTAAAGGTTTTTTTGATCTCTGGATCCAAATCAATTAATTTTTTACCAGAGCTCCTTGTCATAAACCAATTAGACAAGCAAAAACTAAGAAGGAACACAAGAAATCAACAATTAAAATTAAAACAATAAATCTAGAAAAATTAGAAAAATCTTAGAAAAATCGAGAAAATACTAAAAATTAGAAAAAGTGTTTAAAACATTGGAATTTGGCTAAAAGATGGTGTACCTAATAGCATTTCTATTACTTTTGCTTAAAACACCCAAAAACCTTGGAAAACAAAGTTTGAGAATTTTCTAGATATTTCAAACAAAAATTCCAGCAAGTAGCAAAATCAGATTAAGTAACCGAATGATCCAATTCCAAATTCGAAACAAAGGAAAATAGGACAAAAACAAAAATAGGACAATTAAATACTAAGAAAGCCTTCCAAACAAATAAGAAACTAAACTCCCCGGCAACGGCGCCAAATTTGACGATTGTGTCGTTCAATCTCAAATAAAACTAGGAAGCAAAATAAATTTTTATAGTTAATGGTGCAATCCTAGGTCATCTCCCTTAGAGTTTATGCCTTAATTTGTTTATAGAAAGATTATTCTAAGTATTGCTACTGAAACTTAATTTGGGGTTGAAGTACTAGAATTAAATTGAACTAAATTTATTTGACAAAAATCAAAAGACTTTAAAACTAAATGAGATGAACAATTAAGAGAATATGGTAGCTAGCTTTGCATTGGACTCCCTAGAATTCAATTATCCTTGCCCTTTATTTAGTTTACCAAAATTGGGAATTAATTCCTTGCTCTTTAGTGTATTCCTTATAAAAATTCTTGAATAACCATCCAAGACTCTATTAATTAATTATACAAGGAATTTGCAACCACAAGAATCCTTGAATAACTAATTGATTGAATTAAGAACAAGAACACACTTTAACCAAATTCAATTGATTAATAAAATCACATGCATAATTTACTTAAGATAC
>JAIUCV010000022.1:4684911-4763034 GCA_026724425.1 Erythrophleum ivorense | reverse complement strand
ATCCAATAACCATTGTATCAATTAACCCAAAATCAAGAGGAATTTGAAAGCAAATTTGCACTTTAATTCTGGAATTTTATAAGCATATGATGATCAAAATCAAAATTCCAAAATCAAATTAAATTCATAAAACAAATTAATAAAATTTCAGCAACTAAATTCCTAAATCAATTAACTAAACCTAGTCAAATTAATCAAAGATTTAATGCTGGAAATTAAAAGACATAGTAAGGAATAATTATCCAATTTTGTAGGAAAAAATAGAGCTCAAATCTTCATCTGGGAGCTTCCAATTTTCAGCTAGCCACCATGATTAATTCAAGCTGCCATAGAGGTTTTTATTGAAGAAGAGTTGATGGGATTAGCCATGGATAAATCACGAAGAAAAACTGCTCCCTGGACGTTCTCCCTGGATCTCCTCTTCTTCGTTGCAAACCACCCTTTTCTATTCCTCTTCCTCGTTCAAAAGCACGCTGTTCTTGATGAATGGATGCATCTATATATAGGCAAAAATTTGCTGAGAGTTTGAGGCGTGAATGGAGCAAACTCTGGTGATAATTCAGAGGCGTGGCTGTGCTGGACTATGAGAGGCGTGAATGATGTATGAATCCTCCTTGGAATGCTTCTGGACACTTTAACTTGCTGCTATTCACGTGACTTTTTAATTGATTAACACCACGTAAGCTTTGCATGCTTCATTCATTCTAATATAATTCCATGCTGCTGCTTTTCATTAATTATTCTACACGTGAAAGCCTCTTCATGTGAGCTTCCAGCATCAGCGCCTTCAAGCTTCTTGTTTCTTCCAGCGTTAGCATCGTCCATCTTCTTCAAACCAGCAGTTCGAGTTGGTTGCCTCATTAATCCACACATTCTGTAGCTAATTTCCAGCTTATTATTTCAACAAAATCTCACATGCTTAGCTTGCTATTTCATGCTCTGTTTTCAGCGTAAAATTGTAGCACACACATTCTGCACCATGTTGAATCTGCAGCTCCTTGTTTCTTCATCTATAATGTTTGTTCTTTCCTCTATTCTAGCCACACCCTTTATTTCTCCTTCGTTCAGCTCCAAAAGCCAGTAGCTTCACTTACTTGCATGCTCTGTTTTGCTCGCTACCTTTCTCCAGCTCCCATTCCACGTGTTTTCGTAGCTTCTCTTCCTCGATCTGCAGCTCTTCATTCAGCTTGTTTGAACCTCTGTTTTGCTCCTTCTGTTTCAGCTCGTTCCAGCTCATTTTTAACGTGTTAAAATCGTAGCTTCTGCATGCGTTTTTCACGTTATTTTGCTCTGCTCAGCGTTACTTCTTCTGCATCTCCAGTGTCTGCCCAGTCCAGCGTTGTTCAGCTCGTGTTTCTGCATGTTCTGGAGCTTCTTTACTTTGCTTTTTACTTGCTTTGAGTTGTGAGCTGCTGTCCGTTTTTTCTCCTCCTCAACCAGAAGCACATTCTTCCATGCAGGCTCGAGCTTCCTTGTTTCTCGCCTGAACTCCAGCCCACATTGCTCCTTCTCTTCATGCAAGCTTTTCACGTTCTGGAGCTTCCTCGTGCAGCTCATTCCAGCTGAAACTCTTAGCTGGTTTTATGCATTCTGCTTGGCTTCTTTACTGTTGTATTATTCACATGCACGTAGATCTTGAGCCTTGTAGTTGCTGCATTGTTCTAGAGCTTCTTTTCATGTGTGTTTTTGTGGCTGATTCCACGTGAATGATGTGCTGGATGTGGAATGGAGCTGTACAATGAAATATACTGTGCGTGGTGGATGAGAGACATGCATGTGGCAGCCTTCTTGAGTGTAAACCCGTGGCTTCATGGAAATGCAAATGAATGTGTTTCTTCCTTTAAACTCGAGCCTACTTCTTCCTTCCTCACTCCTCTTTCTTCTTTAAATCAAATTCTCATTCAAGCTTCAATTGTCCATTGAAATTATGCACAAAAGAGTGGGAAAAATCAAATAAGAATTTTCACAAAATTATTTAAGATAAATTTATGCATTAAAATCCAATAATTTGTAACTTAATTCCTCAAATATAGAAAATGGCTACTAAATTCAAATTTCATCTAATTAGACCCTTAAAGCCATATTTGGATACTAAAATGTTTAAGTTAAAATGATTAAAATGTATAAAAATCATACTTATCAGCAATCAATTTTAGAATTCGTTTTATTTGTTAAAGGGAAAAGTAATTTTTTTATTATCTTCGTCTTTTCGCAAAAAAGAATACAAAAAGCTTAATCATTTAAAATAATATATATATAAATAGAAAATAAAAATAAAAAGGAACAAAGCAAAACAAAAAGGGCAAAAACAATTAATATGAAAAAACACAACCAAAAAAAAACAAACAAACCAATACAACTTTCACTCTGAACTACGTAGACTTTAATCCCTGTCATAGGCACGTAGGCTCTAAGCTCTAATCCTAGGTCAAGTTCGCCCTTGTAAATAAAATTTTCTTTTCAATTTTCATTTTCTTAATTTCTTTTCTTTTATTTTATTTTTCTAATTTTGTTTCTTTAATTTCTTTCTTTCAATTTTCATTTTCTTAATTTCTTTTATTTTATTTTATTTTTCTAATTTTTTTCTTTAATTTCTTTCTTCCTTTTTATTTTTAATTTAATTTTATTTAATTCTATTTCTTATTTTGCATGTAATTTGTTAGGGAAAATCAAAATAAATTAAAGACCATATTGATGTTGCACAACTAACTTAGAGTAACTGTTCTTAGGAACGAGTGTTGTGAGGTGCCTAACACCTTCCCCACTTACAATTGACTCTCGAACCCATTTTCTGATTCGTAGACCATTTTTGTCTTTCTTATAAAAAAGGTTTTTCCAAAGTTTTATCTTTTCAAAAATTAAAATTTTGGTGGTGACTCTATTATTTTAATTTTGATTTTAGTTTTCATTTTTTTTGGAAATTGAATCGAAATTTCTTTAAAAAAAGTTCTTTTTTAAAGTGCGATGCGGTCGCATTTTCGAGTGTGACAGTATGGAAATTGAATCAAATTTTCTTTCAAAAAAATTTCTTTTTTAAAGCGCCACGCGGTCGCATTTTCGAGTGTGACACTAGTTGTATATTCTTAATCCTCACACTTTATAACCTTTGGTTCCATCAAGAACACATAAAGAAAAACTCTCCTCCTCACTTTTTCTCTCTAGATTGAAGCTTAAATGGCTTGGAAACACAAGATTTTATAAGTGTTTCAAATGAAGTCTTAACTTAAAACAGAGCTCTCTTCGCGTAGATTATTTTCCACCGATTGATTTCTTGAAAAGAGTTCCTTTTTGGCTTGGGTTAGACCTTAATCTTTAAGTTTTCAAGAAAAAAAAAACCATAAATAGAGAACTCTTAGAGAGAAGAACAACTTTCCTAACTAGCGCGGGATGAAATATGCCCATTTACTTACCTAAACAGAAGCTTAAACGTCTTCTCTCTCTCCCCTCTTAATGTCACACCATTGCTGCCCATTTTTCTGCAAATGGAAGCTTGGTGAAGGTGATGAGGTGTAATCTTACTTAAGAAGCCTTTTTTACAATTTTTCAAAATGAACATTTTGCCCCTACGCCCTTGTTTGCTTCGTTTAGGCTCATTTTAACTTCCTTTTGAGAATAGTCTTTTCCATTATAAAATTTAGGTCCTCTAATTCATAAAATACCTTTGGTTTCTTCCAAATTGGATTTAAAACCTTCTCGAACAAACTAGTCAAAGTTTAGGTCAACTGACATTGGAAAATGTCCACTGGAGGGGCTTTAGCTGTCCCGGGGTTTCCCATGGTTTTCAAGGCCTCTGAAAACCCTAAAGAACTAAAAATTTTCATTTAAAAAGCCCTCCTGTATGAATTCCAAAATTTGCTCAAAATTACAAAAATGCCATTACGTTTCGTGAGTCTTTTGTCAAATTTTGTTTCTTCATTCTAGCTCTGTTTTTCTTTCCATCTGAGTCTAGGATTCTCATTTTTAGGAGTCTAGAATGCTTCCTAAATTTTTTGGGACCTTAACTAATTCTTTTCGAGGGGACTTCTGGTGAATTTCGTTTGTTTATGGGGAAACTATACATTACGTTTCTTACGTTTTCTCTCATTTTTAGAGAATTGGATATTACAGGAAAAGTGAGAAAATTTGAACCTTAATATTATTAGAGTCATTAACCAAACGTTTACAAGCATTCATGTACATAAGAGAAACTGACCCTTAATTAAAAGTCTTTAAATTTATTACCCATTAATTTTTAACTCTGAGGAACCTCCTACCAATGTTTCCGAGTCATTCCTTGATGTAGCTATAGGAAAAACCAAGGTTACTAGGTTGTTATGAAGAATTGAGTGCCTTAGCCATGACTAATTACCCTTCGCGCCGTGACCAATTATTCTTTGGACGACTTGCAGTTTAGTTTCTCACATTCCACTGCAGCTAACTTTACTTTTAGCCGTGGTCAATTCCTCTCTATTTCCTTCTCTGGCAACTTTGTCACTTTTAGCTGCAGCTAGTTCCATTTTGGCCGCAGCCAATTCCCCTTTGTTTTTAAAATTCTCAATCTATGATAATAATAGAGTAATTTCCTAATTTGTCTTGCCCAAAAAATTCCTTAATTTTCCAGATTTGTAATTCAAGAAAAGGACAACCTATTATAGAAAATTAGACATTAAAATCCTCCTTTAACTTTGTCCACAAGAGGCAAACATTAGCTATCTTTGAAACACAGCAACACAACGACATCATATTACATATGTTTTGTTTTTTTGTCCATTCAATAAGTCTCTGTACAAATTTTAACACAGTCTTTTCCACACTAGTTAAATACATACCATTATTATAGAATTACTTTCAAAATTATGATAATCAGTTTCATGCAAATGCAATTATGAGGAATTCCTTGTACATGGAGTTTATTGGTTCTAATACACATCATCGTTATACTACAGTAAATTTCTCATGTATGATATTTATACAGAAACCAATGAGAGGCGAGTAAGACAACACTAAATACTCAACTAGAGTCAGACTTTAGCATTTAACATTATTCAGGAAATTACAACTAACTATGGTTAGTACATAGTCCTTTAATTAGATCGATTATCCTTTGTCAGTCGAACTCCATCTGTCGTATGGATACTATTTGAAATAAATGGTTAGCTTTATAATAAGATATAATCCCACTGAATATTAAACAAGGTACAATCGATGCACAGTTCAATGTAAGAGCATGTAAATCCTAGGTAGTAGGGTGCTTTTGTTTGTTAGGCTAATACACTTCGGTCATTGGCCAATAATAGTGATCTAATACTTATAGGATTCACTTTAGTGGGTATATATGCAACCATACACAGCATAAAAATTCAAAAATCATTCAGTGTAATTATGTATGTAAATAGACAGAATGCCATGTTAACTACCTATTTCTTTATTGTTGTTACATCGAGTTATCCATTATTCCTTGTTGTTCCAAATGTTTCCCTAAAATTCTAGTCATGCACTACCAAAAATGAGTTAAACTAAGCTGCTATCTTCTTTATGGTGGTTCAAATTTTTCTTTCATCAGTTGCTAATTCGAGTTCCTAATTTGTAAACATTTACGTTTTCGTTTCTTTTAGTGTCATAATTAACAATCTAGTGAAGCACTTAGGTGGAGTTCATAGCCTTAGAGTTTAGCCCTTATTATGCTATTATCCTAATTAAATTGGAAGCATTCCTATGACAAAACATCACGGCTAACTCTCACACACAAAGACTCCTTTCCTTTATTCTCTTGACCTCATTTAGATTCAAGAGAGTAAAATTGAGTTGCTTACCTTTGGGTATATGTAGCTTCCTCCCAAGCTCTCTAGTATTTGTTCCCTCCAAGCTTCATGGCTGTCCCCATAACAAAATCTTTTAATATAGAATTTTACTTAAATGGAATGAAGGCGAATTGAAAATAGATGCTTTCCTATATTTACCTTCTAATAGCCTTCTTGTATTTTCTTCTATGCTCATGATTTTCCTCTCATTATGTAGTCTCCTAACTTGATCAAACCTTGGTCTCTTTCCTCCAATGGCTTACCCGAGACCTTTCCCCCTTCTTCTCTTCCTTGTCTCTCAGCCTAAAATGAATTAAGGTAGATGGTAATCATCATAATAGACAACTCATGCTTCTCATTGCCCTTGAATGTCATTAAATTAATTTCAAATTCCTTCTCTTCATTACCTATTCGATGCAAGATTAGGTGGCAGCATGATAAACATATATTTCTATCTATTTTATTCTCCTAAACATAGGCATTTTAATAATAAAATATGGCTTTAAGACTTTAATTAGATAAGATTTTGTTTTAGAAGCCATTTCTATATTTTAGGAATTTATTTGCAAAATTGTGGAATTTTAATGCATAAATCTTTTTAAATGAATTTTGTGAATATTTCTATTTCATTCTTTCCATTCTTTTTATGCAGATTTTCAATGCAAACTTGAGCAAATGAATGAAAGGAAAAGACATTAAAAACACAACAAGAAAAAAAAACAAACAAAGAAGGTTGAGAAGACGCTGTAGTTGGAGCAGGGAGGAGACGCTAGCTGGAGAAGGAGGAAGCTGCTGAATATTGATTGGATTTTCAGACTTCAGAGGTGGAGCAGAGATGCAGAAAAGCCTGGTCAGAAGGGACAAAATACTATGCTTCATTCATTCATTATTGAACCTTTAGACCTCATGCAGAAATAGCAAGGAGGAGGAATCACGTGGAAACCATGCTGAAATTTACGTGAAGAATTACATGGGTTAGCAAGGCTGTAATGTGGAAGAACCACACATGGGCAAAACCAAATGAAGCACGTGGGAGCTCTGGCTGTAGGAGGAGAAAAAAAATGAGTTGCATGATCAAATTTCAAAGGAGCAACATGAGTGGGAAAGCTACAGAATAAATGAAGAAGAGGCAGCCCCTGCTTAAGAAACACGGAGAGCTGCATGATTCATGGATAACGTGAAGAAGCTGCAGAAATAGTAGAAGGAACATGTGGAATATAATAAAATAAAAGGAAGTGGGGTCCACCTTATATATACATGAAGAGGTTCTACGTGAAGCTGACATGGAAGATGCATTAGGAGAACACGTGAATTGATAAATGAAGCATGTGAAGATGTCTGAAGGCGGAAGGCAGAGAGGACGCACGTTAAGATAATATTCGATTCGCAAAAATGCCCTAGATTCCATTCCATTCACGCAACTTCATTCATGGTATTCGCCTATTTATTCATTCATTCACAATTCCAGGCGGCATCCATTCCATATAATCCATTCGCACGACTCCTTTGTCCACCCATTCATCCATCACCTCCATTCCATCTTCCATCCATCTCCACCATACAATGAAGTTCTAATCCATCTTGAGGCTAGCTAGGAGGAAGCTTTTGGAGAAGCTTGAATCCATGGAGAAAAATTCAGAATTTTTGGCTAAGACTTTTCTATTTTCCTACATTTTTTTCTCTTTCATATATTATCTTGGTTAAGTTGTATTTGATAGGGAATTTGTGTAATTATAATTAATGGCTGGTTAGACACTAATTAGGGAACCTTTTGTTGATTAATTGATTGTATTAGATACTGATTTTTCATTATTCTCTAATTTCCCATGTGTGCTTCGAAGGTGTTCGATGAAATACATGAATAAAATTATGTGCTTGAATGTGTAATTTGAGGATTCCTTAATGTTTAATTGGTTAATTAAACATTTTAGGATGATGATTCAGAGGCTAATTAATCAGTAAATCAATCAAATTGGGTGTTCATTGATCTTAAAGACAAGATTTAACAATTTAATGTGGGATTAAGGTCTCAATTCAATGTTAGATCATTAATTTCTTGATTCTTGCGTGGTAACTCAAGATAATTTGTTATGAACACAATTAGGAACTCTTAGGCCAAAATTAATTACAATTAGATTAGGATAAGGATAGTGGATACCAAGGGATAATTCCAAAGCTAGTCACAAGACCATCCTTCACCCACGATCCATACAATTAGGTAGTTAGTCATTTTAATTCAATTTTATTTTATATAGTTTAAGTAAATCAAAACCCCCCTAATTTAGGAATTTTTAGAGTTTTTTAATATTTAGAAAACTCAATTAAACATTGAACTCCAATTCCAAGGGAGATGACCTAGGTTGTGCCACTAGCTACATATTTTATCAACCTAGTTTTATTTTGAGGGTTATGCGACAGACTTCTCATAGCACATATATATATCACTCCTTCCGAAATGTGTCCTTAATTTGCACTACATGATCCCCATGGCTAGACACCAAATGAAAATATACAAACTTTGGAATAATTAAATACTCCTCCTACCTACTTCTTACTCGGTCTAAGCCATATGGCAGCCTTCCCCTCCATCTTACCCCCACTTAATATATATATCATACATAGAATTTGACTCCTATGGTAATTGCAAAACTCAGGATACTAACCAAATCCTACTTGAATATACATATAGGTGGATGGTGCAAGCATAAGGTGGCAAGGGATTTTGTTTAATTTAAATCCTCCTAATTCATTTCTTGTTCAGTTGCCATGCTAGATGTCCTCTCTTACAATGTTTAAGCCATTCCTTGTCATGCAATCTCCTAACAATTTCCCCACGGCTAAACATGCAATTGAAACAACTAAACAACTAATGCACATAATGGATGAGTGGAAGTCAAGGTGGCAATGTTTTGTCTTTGTTATCATTTGATTGTTTCATCTATTCCTACATCACCTTCTTGGTCAGGCAAGGAGTTTATGATACTTGGATTAATTTAAGTGTTTCTCTAGATCTTGGTCCTTACTATACATAGCTAAGGAGATGGTTAGCACATAACTGAGGATGCCTACCTATATTTCCATATATGTGGGAATAATGAGACATTGTGATATTAATGGTCCCAACCTTGTCTTGACCCGTAGTTGCATACTTCCCCACTAAAGAAATTATCAAACTAAAGTCTTAGTAGGGCTTCCTAACATGTGTCTTCCCCTTTTTGGGTCCTACTTGAATTCTTGAGTTCTAATTAGCTTAGGGTAGTTCCTTAACATATTCCTTGATGTTATTCATTAGTTAGTCTGGTTACATTGATAGTTACAGAAAATCTAGAATATGACAGAAATAATGAATTTAGGAGCCCAGAGGTACCCTAAAAAGGAGGTTAAAATGGCCAGATGAAAATTAACAAAATCATTACAAAACATAATGACATTTTTGTAATTTTGAGAAAATTTTAGATTTCTCATAGGAGGCCTTTTTAAATGGCAAATTTGAGTTCTATGAGGTTCTCAAAGGCCCTAAAAACTATGGGAAGCCCTGGGACAGTTAAAACCCCGCCGGTGAATATTTTTTAATGTCGGTTGACCCAAACTTTGACTCTTTCATTTAGGAAGATTTTAGCTCCAATTTGAGTGATTTCAAAGTTATTATATAAAATTAGGAACTTAAATTTTATGATGGAAATGATGGTTCTCAAAAAAGAGCTAAAACAGACTGGAAACGAAAATGCCAAGATGAAAGGGCAAAATTAAAATTTTTAGAAAGTGGAAGCTTCTTAAAAACTCTTTAAAAGTCATGCCCCTTCTCCATTCCTCTTCACCAAATTTATTCTGCCCAAAAATAGAGAAGGAGACCAAAAAATTTAGATACACCAAGAGAAGAGATTTTGAAGGGAGAAAAAGCTAAGAAAAAATAGGAAATTCCATGAAAATTCAAGCTTTCTCCTTAGCAAGTTGCTACTCCTCTTTCTCCTCTTTATTTTCATGGATTTGATGATTTTTTTGGGCCTGTATTGAGGGCAGAATAGATGTGGGAATTGGAAATTCAAGGGAGGAAGCCAACCAAGTGAAGAACAAGCCAAAGAAAGTAAGAATCTAAGATAATTCATGATGTTTTAAGCTTCTTCTTCCATTCCCTCCTCTTGATTTAATTGTATGATGACTCCAAGAGACTTCAAAGGAGTCAAGAATCATAAATAGAGTGAAAGAATGGAGCCAAGATCATGTTTTTATAGGGTTGCTTCATTAAGTGCATTATGAAACTATAAAAGAGCCATATGAACCACCTAACTTTTCTAATGAACATATAGTCTTAAAAATGAATCCAAGAGTGTAATTGGCTTGCATATTATATGTCTAGGCTACGAGAAACAAGATCCACCTTCTTTTGTGTGGGTGGTCGAGGAAGAGAAGCTAAATTCAAGAAGAAAAGTGTGCTTGTGTAACAAAGGTAGCTCTCTCTACTTTCTCTCATGCATGGATGAATGTTGTCTTGTCTTTGAATATGTGTATGTATGTGTTAAGTCATGAAAAAGTGTTTTAGTATACATTCATTTGCCATGGTATCATGATGTTGCATTATGCCTTCAAATGATGCTTTGTAAACTTACTTTGGTTTGCTTGAGTGTGATGATGCCAAGAACCCTTTAGCCATGGTAAGGATGAACCAAGAACCCTTAAGAATGGTTAAGACAAAGTCAAGGGTGAGTGGCTCGTCGTACAACCCTCAAAATAATACTAGGTTGATAAAATATGTAATTAGTGGCACAACCTAGGTCATCTCCCTTGGAATTGGCGTTCAATGTTTAATTGAGTTTTCCAAATATTAAAAGACTCCAAAAATTCCTAAACTAAAGGGGTTTTGATTTAATTAAACTAAACAAAAACTAAATTGAATTAAAATTCCTAAATTCTACCTAATTGGGTGAATTATGGGTGAAAGATGGGTTTGTGACTAGCTTTGGATTCGTCCCTTGGTATCCACTATCCTTATCCTAATCCAATTATGATTAATTCTGTTCTAAGAGTCCCTAATCGTGTTCATAACAATTTATCTTGAGTAACCATGCAAGATTCAAGAAATCAACGATCTAATGTTGAATTGAGACCTCAATCCCGCATTAAACTGTTAAATCTTGTCTTTGAGATCTTGAACACTTAATTTGATTGATTAACTAATTGATTAGCCTCTGAATCATCCTAAATATTTAATTAACCAACTAAACATTAAGGAATCTTCAAATTAAACAATTAAGCACATAATCTCACTCATGTATTTTATCGAACACCTTCGAAGCACACATGGGAAATTAGATAATAAATTGAAATTAATCAATGTCTAATGCAATCAATTAATCAACAAAAATTACTTCCTAATTAGTGTCTAACCAGCCACTAATTACAATTACACAAATTCCCTATCAAATACAACTTAACCAAGACAATAAATGAAAGAGAAAAAGTGTAGGAAAAATAAGGAAATTCTTAGCCAAAATTCTGAATGGATTCAAGCTTCTCCAAGGACTTCCTCCTAGCTAGCCTCAAGATGGAGATTAAAATTTCATGGGATGATGGATGATGGAATGGAGTGGAGTAGATTGCTTGATGGATGGATGGTTGAGTGGTGGATGAATGGACCGTCGTTTCCTGGTGGCCGAATGAATGAATATATAGATGATGGAATGGAGTTGCGTGAATGGAATGGATTCAATGAATGAAGGAGGCATGAGTGGGCTGGAGTTTGGACAATGTGAATCAATGAAGATGCGTGAGATGAATGGAATCAAACATGAGTGACGTGATGGATTGGATGAAGGCTCTCACGTGAATTTTTAATGATTCTACGTGCTGTTCATGTGCTTCTCTCCATGTGCTCAACTTCTTCTTTTAATATATATATCACAAGCTTGCATTGCAGATTGTGTGGGCCCCATTGAATATAATAATCCACTTGCTTCTTCACGTTATCCATGCAGATCTTCTTCGCATTATTATTCACATGAATTCCTTCTGTTGCTCCTTGCCCGTAGCTTCTTCATGTTGGCTTCCAGCATTTGCCTTTGTTCTGCTCGAGTTCAGCTCGTTTGTATTTCACGTCCCAAGCAAGCTCTAATCCATCGTCTCCTCTACTCATCTTAAGTTTCTCCTTTCCATGTTGATTTCTTTCTCTCTGACATTAAAACTCAAAGCTTCTTCCACATCTTTCTTCACGTTATTTCAACTCGTGATTATCTTCTTCTTCTCCAACTAGCGTCTTCTCATCCTTCTTCACCACGTTTTGCCCAGTTCAGTGTTGTTCTTCCATTCAACTTAGCTCTTTTCTGGCGTCTTTTTCTCCTTCCATTTGCTCGAGGCTTCTCCCAGCTTCAGTTCACTTCTTCCCACGTTAACATCTCATAGGTTCTGCACCTCAATGAATTACATGCTGCCACCCACGTGTTTGTTTATTTCTTTCTTCATTTTGCACCATCTCATTTCTTCCTCAACTCAAGCTGTAAGCTTCATGTCTCTTCTTCATCATTCAGGTCGTAGTTTGCTACTTCATCTTTCAGCTCTTCATTCATTTGTTGCTCCAAATATGTTCCATGTATTTTCCACGTGCTTTTCTCCTTCTTACTTTCCTTCTTATATCCCATGCATGGCTCTGTTTTGCTTGTGCTTCCAAGTCTCTTCTCTTTTTCTTCAATTTAATTTTCTACTCAAAACTCCAATTACATATTAAAATTCTGCACAAAGAAGTGAGAAAAATCAAATAGGAATATCCATAAAAATTATTTAAGATAAATTTAAGCATTAAAAACCAATAATTTGTAAATAAATTCCTAAAATATAGAAATGACCACTTAAAATAAAATCTTATCTAATTGAAGTCTTAGAGTCATATTTAATCATTAAAATGACTAAGTTATGAGGAATAAAACATATGAAAATAGTGTTTATCAAAGGGTCTCCCAAGAACAAGGCTTTGTTAAAACCTTAAAGAAAAAGTGTGAGGCAAGTCCAAAATCCTTGAAGAGGATGGGTAAGGCTAAACCACTTACTTGGCAAGCCTATGGATGTATTGTATGACTTCTTGAATGCTAAAAATGCTTCTTGAATGATCATATATTTCATAATGTTCATGCATGCATTTTTAGACATGGATTTGCATCCTTTATGTGTGATTGAAAGGGAGAAGAGCTATTAGGATTCCTAAAATCTCATTTCTTTCTCCCTACATGTCTAACATGTCTAGGTGGATCAAGTAAGCTAAGAAATGGGAGCCACTAAGCTTGAAAAGGAAAGTTTGACAATTTAGTGTGTGAAAATGCCAATTTGTAGCCATATGAGTGGCACATGATGTAATCCATCATTGTATATGTTATATTACCTTATGAACATATGTAAATATGTAAATGTATCATGTATGAATGAGATTTAATGCCATATGTATGAAATAGCATGATTTGGATATTGGATGGCAAGACTTGGCATGTATGCTCTTGTGTATATCTTGAGGTGGGTGAGTGAGTTTGTGAAATATGGGTTTGTGCACCTTTAAGACATGTTTAGTAGACCATTTTGGTGCTTTCTCACGTGCTCAAGTGGCCATGGGAATCATGGAACCAAATTTGACCTCTTGGACCCTTTATGAGACATAAAAATGACCATTTGGCAGCCCAATGTCAAGATCTGACCAAATGAACAAACTTACTCATAAAATTTGGTACACATATAGATCTCATCCAGAGCTTTTTGGAAAGCTAAAGACTAGATTATTTGGAGCTCTTTGGAATTAATTATGATTTTTCAAATTTGGCATTTTTTTATTTTTCTAATGAAAACACTATTCATATAGTTAGTTTCTTGTGCTGTGTCATTTGAGGGCCAAATGGTGTCCAATGCTCATGAAATTTTATAAAAATAAACTAGACATAATAATATTTCCATGGCCATTTAGATCACCCCAATTGGACTTTTGAGCAGGGATATATAAATTTTTGAAGTTGAGGGGCAGTACTAGTAGTGATAGGCGACCTTTGTTATTGTTCCAGCAATTTCTAGTGGCTAGACACCCCTGTCATGGTCTAGAATTACTTTTGATATAAAGTATACATCTGTAGCTTTCTATAATGGTATATTTTGCTTGATTTCAAGTTTTCTAGAATTAGTTATGATTTTTCAAATTCATAATAGAAAACTAGAATTTCAGTCCGAGGCTGAACACTTTATTTTCATGTATATACTCCCTTAGCTCGAGTCATTGGCCACTTCTTGAACTTGTTATGAGTTGTATTTGTGTATTTAAATATGAGGATGAGATGGATGAGTCCATATGGTTTACAGGACACAGAATGAAAAATTTATACACGATGTAACACAAATTAATTGATTATTTTAAGGGCCTTTCTTGAGAATGATGCGTAATTCTTGGAAATGAGCCTAGATAAGCTATGAGATGAGCTATATAAATATGGTGTTACACTTTATTGGTATTAGAGCAAAGGTTCAGGCATTTGGATGTGGGTTATGGCTTGGGCATATAAGTTTCCTTGATGTAAATGAGTTATTTTTTGATGAATTGAGTGTGATGGTGGTGAATGTGTTCCCTTTGATGCTAAAGTTTGTTAAAAATGTTTCAGAGCCATGGTGAACACTAGGAGAGGTAAGCCTTCTAGAGAGGATCATGTAGAGGATAGAACCGAGCCTAGTGATCCAATAGTTGGAGCCTTTCAGGCTATTATAGCTTGCTTGGATCTGCAGTAGGCCATAATTACATAATTACAGGAACGACTTGCTAAGAGAGATAGTCAGGGCCCTACACCTCCTCCTTCACAGCCACTACAATACTTGGATCATCCTGAGCATTCATGGGTGACTCATACTGACCTATAGTCACATATACAGATGGTTACTCAGACTCCACCCTTAGACACCTTCGGCCCCTAGTAGCCCTCTACCAGACTAATCATTACTCAGTTTTGAAAATTTGGGCCTCCCACCTTTGATGGTGAGATGAATATAGAGAAAGTTGAGGCCTGGCTTATATAGCTTGAAAAGATATTCCAGGTGATGGAGTGTACTTCAGAGCAGAAAGCCACTATGGCTATTTTTCAGTTAGAAAAGGAAGCAAATTATTAGTGGAGGGGCATTGAGCCCATTTTGAGAGCAAGGAACCTTCCTATTACTTGGAAGGTGTTTCTTTAGGACTTTTATAAGAGATATCTCCCTAGCTCCATCAGGGATGAGAAGGAGTCAAAGTTTGTGCTCTTGAGACAGACCAAGGGAATGTCCGTGGACTAATATGTGGCCAAGTTTGTAGACCTCTTAGATATTCTTCATATTTACAGAGACATAATGATGAAAGCTGGAGAGCAGATAAGTTAGAGAAAGGCTTACTTCCAAAAATCAAAGATAGGGTGGTTCCATAGAGAATCAGGAACCTTAATACCTTAGTTGAGATCTACAGAGTGATAGAAGCAAACCTTAGGATGATGCAGCCTACCTCCAGTGCCAAACCTCCCTCTTTGAGCCTAAGAGACCTAAGGAAGAAACACAAGCCATAGCTACTAGCAGCAGAGGTGGCAGAAGCTAATGGAATAGAAGAGCTAAGAGAAGGAGGACTCTTTTATCTAGTAAAGGTAGTTTTGCACCTACAACATGTCCCTAGTGTGGCAAGAATTATGGGAATAGACCGTGTTATATAAGACAGAATGTGTGTTATAGATGTGGTAGGCCAAGACATATGGTGAAGGACTACACACAGGCTCCTCAGCAGAGGGAGATGGCTCTTGCTCCTAGATCTCAAACTTAAGGTAGAGTCTTTGCCCTAACATAGCAAGAGGCTAGCCAGTCCCCGAGTCTGATCCAAGGTATTATTAAGATAAATAATTTTTCTGTGACTGCATTATTTGATTCGGGTGCTAGCTACTCTTTCATATCATATGACTGTGCTAGGAGGTTAGGTCTATGTATGTATACACTACCATATGACTTGCATGTATTTGCCCCCACAGGGAATAGAGCCATTAACTCCCATGCATATTTAAATTGCGTGGTCCAATTTAATCATTGCTATACTATCCTTGATTTCATATGTATGCCCCTTATTGACATTGATTTAATCATTGGTATGAACTACATGTCTGTAAATAATGCCACACTTGATTGTTCCCATAAATGTATTACTTTACCTAAGTGTGGAACTGTACCTAGTATGAGGATTGAGTTATCTATTATGACCACCTCCCAAGTTAAGAGGTCTCTAGGGCATGGTTGCCATGGATACCTAGTTTTCTTTTCAGTTCAAGCTGAGGTAGAAGAGGGTATAGAGGAAATTCTAATAGTGAGAGAGTTCCCAGAGGTATTCCCTAAAGAGATTAGCGAACTACCCCTAGAGAGAGAGGTTAAGTTTCCCATAGATATTGTACCAGGGGGAGGGTCTAGTGTCTAAGGCCCTATATAGAAAGGCTCCCACTAAACTAGCTGAGCTTAAAAAGTAAATAAAGGAACTTTTAGAGAAGGGTTTTATTAGACCTAGTGTCTTACCATGGGGAGCTCCAGTCTTACGTGTATAGACCACAGAGAGCTCAATAAAATAACTATTAAGAATAAGTACCCTCTTTCCTGCATAGATAACCTCCTAGATCAGTTAGTAGGAGTGTCAGCATTATCTAAGATAAACCTCAAGTCGAGATATCATCAGCTTAGGATCAACACTAAGGGAGAAACTCATTATGCTTTTTAGAATTAGATACAGACATTATGAGTTTTTAGTTATGCCCTTTAGGTTGATGAATGCACCTGTAGTGTTCATGGATTATATGAACAAAGTGTTCAAAAGGCAATACTTAAACAGATTTGTAGTTGTCTTCATAGATGACATCCTTATCTATTCTAAAAGCAGAGAGGAACATGAGCACCACATAAGATTAGCCCTAGAAACCTTAAAGGAGAAACAGTTATATGCTAAACTTAGTAAATGTGAGTTTTGGCTCACTGAAATTCAATTTCTATGCCATGTGATCTCCCAAGTAGGGGTCATAGTAGATCCCTATAAGGTAGAAGTAGTATTGCAGTGGGAGAGACTTAGGACAGTGACAGAGATTAGGAGCTTCCTAGGTTTAGCAAGCTATTACAAGAGATTCATTCTGGGCTTTTCTCAGATAGCAGTGCCACTGACTAGGCTCACTAGAAAGAATATGCCATTTGTGTGGGATGAGAAGTGTGAAAGAAGTTTTCAAGAGCGGAAGCACAAGTTAACCACTGCCTTAGTTTTAGTACTTCCTAACCCCAAAGAGACTTTTGTAATCTATAGTGATGCCTCTAAAAAAAGGGTTAGGATGTGTGCTTATGTAAAAAAGTTGAGTGGTAGCTTATACCTCTAGACAATTAAAGCCTAATGGGAAAAATTATCCCACACATGACTTAGAGTTAGCTATAGTGGTGTTTGCTTTGAAAATATAGAGACACTACTTATATGGCACAACTATAGAAATTTACAGCGACCACAAGAGCCTTAAATATTTATTTGAATAGAAAAAGTTGAATATGAGACAGTAGAGATGGTTAGAATTTTTGAAAGATTATGATTTCACTCTAAAATACCATCCCGATAAAGCTAATGTGGTAGCTAATGCCATGAGTAGGAAATCCATACATATGGCCTATATGATGATCCAAGAGCAAGAGTTAATAGAGAAATTTAGAGATATGAATCTCTCATGTGAGGTGCATTCGAGGAAGTTGCTAATGAGTAAAACCCAAATAGAAAATGACCTGAGAGATCAAATAAGAGAGGCCCAGCGAATAGATGACCATATAAGAAAGATTAGATCCCAGATAGCCCAGAGTAGCACTCAGGAGTTCAATCTATCTGAGGACGACATAGTGAGGTATAAGGATAGGTTGTATATGCCTAGAAATACAGAAATCAAAGAGAGAATATTAGATGAGGCATATAAAAGTAAATACACCATTCACCTAGGCAGTAATAAAATATATCATGATTTAAAGAAAATGTTCTGATGGCCTAGAATGAAAGCAGATATAGCAGAGTATGTCTCTTGATGTTTAGTATGTCAGAGAGTCAAAATAGAATATCAGAAGCTAGTTGGGTTACTTTAGCCCTTAGACATCCTGGAGTGGAAATAAGATAACATAGCTATGGATTTTATCATGGGTTTACCCAAGACATTATCGAGGCATGATGCCATATGGGTAATAATGGATAGATTAACAAATTCATCGCACTTTTTAGCAATGAAAGCCACTCTTACCCTAGATAAATTAACCCAGCTGTACATCTGGGAGATAGTTAGATTACATGGTGTGCCTAGAAGCATAGTGTTAGATAGTGATCCCAAGCTCACTTTGAACTTTTAGAGATCATTACAGGATGCTTTAAGTACTAAACTTAGATTTAGCACAGCCTATCACCCCTAAATAGATGGTTAGACAGAGAGAACCATCCAAACCTTAAAAGACGTATTGAAAGCGTGTGTCTTGGAAATGAAAGAAAATTGGGATACATGTTTGCCTCTAGCTGAGTTTGCCTATAATAATAGTTGTCATGCAAGTATACAAACGGCACCATATGAGGCATTATATTGGAGAAAGTGTAGGTCTCCGATATGTTAGGTTAAGCTAGGAGTAAGAAGCCTAATAGGCCCAGAGTAGATAGAAAAGTTATGCAGATAGATGGAGAAGGTCGTTAGAGTTTGAGGTTGGAGACCATGTCTTTGTTAGAGTGTCTCTAGTCACAGGGATAGGTCGATCCATTAAAAGTAAAATGCTTAGTCCAAAATACATAAGTCCGTTCTAGATTCTTGATAAAGTAGGACCTGTGGCTTACAAACTTGCCTTTCCCCCATAACTTAAGTCAAGTCTATAATGTATTCCATGTATCCTAACTTAAAAAGTACCAACTCAATCCCTCACATGTCATAGAGTATGAAAATGTGCAGTTATAGGATGATCTATTGTATATAGTATCACCAAATCGGATCATGGATGTTAGACTCAAGTAATTACAGAATAAGATGATACCACTGATGAAAGTGGTTTGGAAGGGGTTATCTCTCGAAAAAGCTACTTGGGAGCTAGAAGAAGAGATGAGAATTACACGGTCTAAGAAAATCGTAGAGGCTGAATTAGATAAGGAAATTATGGAGAAGTTTAGAAAAGTAGAAGTAAATATCCCTTTCTTAGAAGCAATCAAATAGATTCCAAAATATGTAAAGTTTCTTAAAGAGCTATGCACACATAAGAGGAAGTTGAAAGGGAATGAGAAGTTAGCATGAGGAGAAATGTATCAGCTTTAATTCAACTAGTTATGCCTACTAAATGCAAAGATCCTAGTGCATTCACCATTTCTTGCATAATAGGGAATATGCAATTCAATAATGTTGTGCTAGATTTAGGAGCTTCCATTAATGCAATACCTAAGTCTATGTATTCCTCTTTGCAAATTGGAGAATTGAAGCTAACAGGAGTGGTGATTTAGTTAGCAAATAGAAGCACAACTTACCTTACGGGAGTACTCAAAGATGTTCTAGTAAGGGTAAAAGATTTAATTTTCCTTGCTAACTTTTATGTTCTAAACATGGATGATGACAATATACATGGACATGTACCACTGATTCTAGGTAGACCATTTTTTAAAACTACAAAAATGATAATTAATGCGCATGATGGTATTTTATCAATGAAATTTGATGGTGATGTTGTTCATTTTAACATTCTTGATGCCATGAAACACCCTTCAAAAAAACACTCCATGCTGCATGTAAATATGATAAACTTGTTAGTTGCTGATGCTTGCGTAGACATGGATACTGACATGGTTGAATTTATAAACACAATTCAATATTCAAAATATTGTGATGGACTTAATAAATGTATTGCTTGTTTTGAGATTGATGCATTCTTGAATTTTGATTCTGATTCTGCTTTTGATTTTCATCCTGATTCTATCAATTTATTTGATACTATTTCCTCTGTTGAGAAAAATGAATAAGTAAAGGCTATTGTGTAACACCAAGATTCTATAACTCATCTCATATCATATGTAGGCTTATTTCCATGAAGCACATGAATTCCTCAAGAAAAAGTCATAGAAAAATACAATTAAATTGTATTATGTCACAGGTAAATTTTTTATTCAGTGTTTTGTGAGCCATATGGACTCATCCATTTCATTATCACATTTAAATACCCAAATACAACTCATAACAAACTCAAGAAGTGGCCTAGAACTCGTGCAAATGGATGGTATGCTTAAAAACATAGTGTGCAGCCTCAGGTAGGATTTCCAGATTCTGTGCTTGAATTTTGAAAAATTATAACTAATTATAGAAAAATTAAAATCAAGAAAACTATACCATTTTGTAAAACTACAGATATCTACTTTATGTTAAAAATAAATACAGACCCAACAAAGGCTATTAGCCATCAGAAATTGATGGAACAGTACCAAATGTCAGCTATCATTATTGGTGCTGTCCTCCAACTTCAAAAATTCATATCTCCCTGCTAAGATGTCCAATTGGCGTGATCTCAGTGGCCATGTAAATATTATCATGTCTAGTTTATTATTGTAAAATTTCATGAGTATTGGACATCATTTGGGCCATAAATGACATAACCCAAGTTTCTAATTGTATGAACAGTATCTATATCAGTTCAATAGAAAAATGCTAACTTTGGAAATTCATAATTAATTTCACAGAGCTCCAAATAATTTGGCATTTGTCTTTACAAAAATCTCTAGATAATATCTATATGTGTGCAGAATTTCATGGGCAAATTCATTCATTTGGTCAGATTTTGACATTAGGTTGTGAAATGGTCATTTTTAAGTTTTACAAAGGGTTCAAATGGTCCATTTTGAGCTTTAAGGCAATCATGACCACTTGAGCACGTGGGAATGCACCAAAATGAATTTCTAAACCTGTCTCAAAGGTGCATAAATACAGAATTTGAAAACTCACTCTCTCATCCCATGCCTTACATAAGATTACACATGCCTTACATTGCCATCTAAGGTTCAAAATCTACATTATCATTCATTTGGTATCAAACCTCATACATACATCAAATATATGAGCAAATACACATGTTCAAATGATTATACAACATTTCCATCATAGTATTACATCATAGGCCATGTGTATAGGTATAAAAGAAACAAAACTAAGCATTTTGATGTCAAAATGTCAAACTCTCATCTCCCAACTTAGTGGCTTCTATTACCTTGTTCACTTGCTCCACCTAGCATGTTAAGACATTAGAGAGGAGGGAATGACATTCAAAGAATCCCAATAGCTCATCTCCCTTTCAATCACACATAAAGAATGTAATACAAGTCTTAAAAATACATATATGGGCATCATGAAGTGCATGATCATTCAAAGAGCATTCTTGGCACTGGAACAAGTCATACAAAGCATACATAGGCTTGCCAAGTAAGTGGATTAGCCTCACTCATTCTCTTATAGATTTTGGACTTACCTCACCCATTTTCTCTAAGAGGTTTTAACTCAGACTTACTCTTGGGAGTCAACCTCACTCTTGGGAGACTCTTTACTTTGTCTTAATCAATTTTAAGGGTTCTTGGCTTATCCTCACCATAGCTGAGGGTTTTTGGCTTCACCATACTCAAGCAAGCCCAAGCACATATACTAGGCATCATTTGAAAACATATTACAACATCATGGTACCATGGAGCATAAGCATATGTTAAAACACTTTTCATGGCTTAAAACACACATACACACATTCAAAGACAAGATAAACACACATTCATGCATGAGAGAAAGTGAAGAGAGCTACCTTTGCCATACAAATACACTTTTCTCTTGGAATTATGCTCCCTCTCTCGGTCACACTCACAATGATGTGAGGCTTGTTTCTGTTGGCCTAAACATACCAAAAGAAACATGAATTACTCATGGGAACAAGCCTTGGCATTATACACACTTTACACAATACTACTTTAGTTTATAGCTCCATTATACTTCCATAAAGCACTTAATGAAGCAACTACAAGAATTCAATATCATGGCTCCCTTCTCTCCTTCAATCTATGATTCTTGACTCCATTTAGACTCCTTGGAGTCATCACATAATTATTTTAGGGAGCCTAGCTAGGAGTTGTTTCATTATGCTACATTATGGAGCCCACACCTCCATCTCGCAATCTATGGCTTCTAAAATTTTTTCAAGGCTTCCTCTCATCCTCTTCCATCATATATGACTCAAAAATAAGTTTGGAACAAATTAAAACTACCCCTTGGTGTTCCAACCTCTTTAGGCCGTGGCTATAGACTAAGGAGACACCAAGTGAGTTTACTTTGTTTTCTTGATGGAAGATGAATATAAGAAGCCTTATAAGGATCTCAAGAGCTTATCCAAACACTCATTTAGGCCTAGGAACAATTGCATCAAATCAGATTTTTGGTGGAGCACTTGAAACCCTAACTTTGCTATCTTGAAAACTAATGGTTCTTGGTAAATTTTCTTTGCATATTCTTATTCTCCATGCCCAATTTCCTAAGATTCACCTTTGGTTCTACCCAAAATCCATGCCTTCTTGGACCTCCATATGTTGGATGAACCAAGGAAGAAAGGGGAGAAGAAGTAGCTACCATTGGATGGAGATTTTAACTTGTTTTTCCTTGATTTCTTGCTTATTTCTTCCTTTCCTTGGCCTTCTCTCTTCAAATCCGAATTTTTCCCTCTGTTCTTCCCTCAAAACAGATCCAAAAATCTCAATAAAACCATAGGAAAAAAGGGGAAATGGAGAAGAAGAGGTTTGCTAAAAAAACATGAAAAAACCAAGAAGTTCCATACCTTTTACCTTGTCTTTCTCCTCCCTTTCTCCTTCTTTTAGTGCATCTCAAACCCTAGCTCTCTCCTCTAGGTTAGCACAAAAACAATTATGTCTAAATGAGTGAGGAGGTGGGGCGCCTCATATATATATATAGGGAGGTTAAAAAAGATGTCTCAAAAATTCTAATTTTGCCCTTTCATCTTGCCATTTTCGTTTTAGGTTTGTTTCAACTCCTTTTGAGAATTTTCTTTTCTATTATAAAATTTAGGTCCTTAATTTAATAAAATACCTTTGGAATCACTCAAATCAAAGCTAAAACCTTCTCGAATGAATCCATCAAAGTTCGAGTCAATCGACGTTGAAAAATGTCCATCGGAGAAGTTTTAACTGTCCTAGGGCTTCCCATAGTTTTTAAGGCCTCTGAGAACCCTGAAAAACTAAAAAATTTCATTTAAAAAACCTTCCTATGAGAATTCCAAAATTTTTTCAAAATTACGAAAATGCTATTACATTTTGTCAACTTTTCGTTCAAATTCGTTTCTTTAGTCTAGCTCCATTTTTCTTCTCATCTGAGCATGGGATTCTCATTTTTAAGAGTCTAGAATGCTATATAAATTTTTGGGACCTCGAATCACTCTATCTGGGGGTCTTCCCTTTGTATCCGGTGAATTTTGCACGTTTATGGAGAAATTGTACGTTACGTTTCTCACATTTTCTCTCATTTTCAAATAACCAGATATTACATACTGTACATTTAAATTCACAAAGATTAGTACCTTCCATACAGCAACCACCATACTTAAACTCAAACCTTTACCTAACAATCTCAAATATGTTTTCTTGGAAGAAGAAAATAAATTATCAGTAATAATAGCAAATAACCTTCCTCCTGATCATGAATTAAGGTTGTTAGAATTGTTAAGGGAAAAAAAAAACAATAGGTTAGACATTGGCTGATATTCTAGGGATTACTCTTTCCACATGTATGCATAGAATTTTGTTAAAAGAAGGAACTAAACCAATAAGGCAACCACAGAAAAGACTTAATCCCATGATCCTAGATATTGTGAAGAAAGAGGTAAGTAAATTACTTTTAGCTGGTATTATTTACCCCATATTTGATAGTTAATAGGTGAGTCTAGTGTAGGTAATCCCCAAGAAGACCGGCATCATTGTGTTGCCCAATGAGAAGAATGAGTTTATTTTTATGAGAGTTCAGAATAGTTGGAGAGTCTACATTGATTACAAAAAGATAAATCAAACTACTAGAAAGGACCATTTCCCTTTTCTTTTCATAGATCAAATGTTAGAAAGATTGGCAAGCAAATCTCATTATTGTTTTTTAGATGGCTTTTCTAGTTACTTTCATATTCATATTGCACTAGAGAGCTAGGAAAAGACTACATTTACTTGCCCGTTTGGTACCTTTGCATATGGAAAGGTGCCATTTGGACTTTGTAACTCTCCAGCTTTAAAGTTCCTACTTAAGAAGCTTTATAAGAAACTGAGACTCATTAGGTGGATGCTGCTCCTACATGAATTTGACATAGAAATCAAAGATAAGAGTGGAGCAAAAAATCTTGTGACTAATCATTTGAGTAGAATATCTCACTCTTTAGATTCATCTGTTAGTAGGGATAGTTTCTAGATAAGCAGTTGTACTCATTATAATGTAAAGATCACTGGTATGCAGATATAGTAAATTTCTTAATTACTTTGAATTACTTGCTTATTTTTAAAAGCACCAAATTAATAAACTTAAAAGTGAGGCAAAGTATTATGTTTAGGATGACCCTTACTTGTGGCGCATGTGTAGTGATCGAATTATTAGGAGATGTGTTCCTGGCCATTAGCTTACATCTGTTTTGCATTTTTGTCATAGTTTTGCATGTGGTGGCCATTTTAGTCCTTAGCGTACTGCTAGGAAGGTTCTAGATTCTAGATTATTCTAGCCCACCTTGTTTAGGGATACATATGCTTTCTGTAAGAACTATACCTGATGCCAATAGATAGGTAATATTTCTCGTAGGAATGAGATGCCTTAACAACCATTGTTGTTCTGTGAGATATTTGATGTTTAGGGTATTGACTTCATATGACCATTTCCTATTTCTTTTAGTTTCACGTATATTCTTTTAGCTGTTGATTATGTTTCAAAGTGGGTGGAAGGAAAAGCCACCAAGACTGATGACTCTTCTGTGGTTGTGGACTTTGATAGATTTCACATTTTTTGCAAGTTCAGTATACCTAAAGCAATCATCAGTGATCAAGGCTCCCATTTTTGTAATAGAAACATGCAAGCCCTCCTTCACAAGTATGGTATGCTCTATAAAGTAGCCACCCCCTCCCATCCACAAATGAACGGTCAAGCAGAGGTTTCAAATAGAGAGATAAAACAAATTCTCGAGAAAACAGTGTAACCTAATAGAAAGGATTAGAGTAAAAGATAGGAGGATGCACTATAGGCTTACCATACTTCCTATAAAACTCCTATAGGCATGTCACTCTATAGGTAGATTTTTGGTAAAGCATGTCACTTACCAGTTAAGGTTGAGCATAGCACCTATTGGGCAGTAAAGAAGTATAATATAGATTTATCTCAAGCCAATTCTCAAAGAAAACTGCAACTTCAAGGGCTTGAAGAAATTCGGTTGGAAGCTTATAGAAACTCTAGAATTTACAAGAAGAAAACCAAGGCTATGTATGACAAGATGATTGAAAGAAAAGAGTTTCATGTTGGTGAAAGAGTCCTTGTCTACAATTCTCACCTAAAGCTAATGCCTAGTAAGTTACGTTCTAGATAGATTGGTCTATTTATGGTTACTCATATTTTTCCTTATGGTGTAGTTGAGATTATGAATGAATTAACCACTAAGTATAATACCTTATATTTCT
This sequence comes from Erythrophleum ivorense, assembly GCA_026724425.1. Classification (NCBI taxonomy): domain Eukaryota; kingdom Viridiplantae; phylum Streptophyta; class Magnoliopsida; order Fabales; family Fabaceae; genus Erythrophleum; species Erythrophleum ivorense. The sequence continues at coordinate 4,737,552 of JAIUCV010000022.1, read as the reverse complement.
AACTCATTTCCTAATATTCACATGCTTTACATTCTTAATTCCATGAAAGAGTAAGGAAAAAGGATTAAAAATAATATATTTCTTTACGTTGCATCGTGTTTAAAAATTTCATTCAGTGTCATATGGACTAAGCTCATATAACACATTCTCATATTTAATTATATGAATACAACTCATTTGAATCATCAAAAGTGGCCTACTTCTCAAGGAACTCGAAAGAATGCATGAAATATACATACATAATTTTGGTCAACTTTGTCCTCATTTCTGTCACAACTTTGAAACATCATAACTAATTCTCGAAAAATTGAAATCATGAATTCTTAGACATTCTAGAAAGCTACACATGTCTAATTCATGTTAAAAATATGTTCAGACCATAACGTCCAACGCATAAGATGTTTAACATGAGAAAAGGTCCAGAGGTCTGGCTGTCTATTGATGTTGTCACAAAATTTTACAACAAATTTCAAAAATGTCCAATTAATTTCAAAAAAATCCAATCTATACAAATTATACCAATATAGAAAGTGGAATATGTTAACTAGAGAGAAAAAATAACTCCAAACCATTTCAGGTACGCCCAGACCCCAAAATTTGATCAAACATAACTGAGGTCAGGTGGAGTTCCTGATACTGGATAGATTCCTTAAAAATTCATATCTCCCTCTCTAGACATCCAAATGAGTTACTTCTAGTTTGTACAAGGAATGTCTAGTATCTCTGTATAAAATTTCATGATAATTGGATATCATTTGAGCCCTATGTGATAGATTTCATTTTCAGACCTGAGTGAATAGTGATATGACCAAAACAAAAAAATTTGCCAAATTTGGAAATTCATAAAATATTCTGTAAACCTCTAAAAATTATGTTTTTTACCTTCCCAAAAAGCTCTCAACAAGCTCTAATTGCATACCAAATCTCATATCAAGAAGAGCTCATTTGGATAAAAAGTGATATAGGGTTCTAAATTGGTCAATTTTTGCTCCATATGGGATACCAAAATGTCCAAATGGCTTTCTTTGGGGTTTGGCACCTCTTGGGCAAGTCTAAAAGCATATTTAGGATTTGTGTGAGCTACCCAAATGGTTCCAACCCTCATGCATCTCATTTTGGCCATCTCATCCACACATATGCATAATTCCATAAACTACTTCAAGAAGCTACATTACCCATACATACTCAATTTGCATTCTAGTGGTTACATAATACATTCTCCTATTTAAACATAATATATTATCATAATTACATTTGTTCCAAAGGCCATAGACCATTTACAACAATAATTTACATCATTAGGCATCATTATGGCTTCAAAGAGCAAAAACCATGCATATTGGTGTCAAGCTCTTCTCTTCAAGGTGGTTGGCTTCCATTACTTTGTCCACTTGATCCACCTAGCATGTTAGATCATTGGAAAGGAGGAAATGAGATTCAAAGAATCCCAATAGCTCATCTCTCTTTCAATCACACGTAACATATGCAGAGTAAGTCTTAAAAATACATACATGGATGTAATAAATGACATGACTATTCAAGAAACAAGCTTGGCATGTAAATAAGTCATACAAGGCATCCAAAGGCTTGCCAAGTGGATGGATTGGCTTCACCCTTTTTCTCATGAATTTTGAACTTGGCTCACCCATTCTTTAAGAGATTCTTGGACTCAACCATACTCTTGGAAGCCCATCTTGCTTTTGGGAGTCTCTTTGCTTTATCTTAACCAATCTTAAGGGTTTTTCGCTCATTCTCATCATAGTTAAGAGTTCTTGGTCTCACCACACTCAAGCAACCCAAGCAAGCATCATAATATCATTTTAAAACATAATATGTCATCATGAAACCATAACATATGAAATCATGCTAGGATACTCTTCATGGCTTGAAAATACATATACACACATTCTAAGATAAGCTAAATACATATCCATGCATGAGAGAAGGTGGAGAGAGCTACCTTGGAAGTAATTACACACTTTTTCCCTTAAATCTCCCTTCCTTACTTTGGCCACACACACACAAAAGTGCGAGAAAGATTTTTGTTGGCCTAAACACAATTTATGGAAGCTAATTAGGTTCATGGATTCAATTCCAAGGCCATAAAATTTGCTTAGATACTAGCTTGGTCTATAACCTCATATGGTTCTATAATTGCACCTAATGAAGCAACACCCCTCAAATAAATTCTAGACTCCATTTTTTCTTTTCAAATATGATTCTTGACCCCTTTTAAGCCTCTTGGAGTTATCACACAATCAAAACCAAGAGCCTAACTATATGTTGCTTCTTTAGGTCATAATATAGGACATAAAGCATCAACTCACTTTCTATAGGTTCTAAATGTTTCCCAAGGCCTCTCTTCATTTTCATTCATCATATATGACTCTAGAATGGGCTTAGAAAATTTGAAACTCTCCCTAGTTATGGAGACTTGTCTAGGCTGAGACTAGGAGCATTCTTAGCTTTCTTGGACTTTGCTTGATTTTCTTAAGGGAAGATGCATGTGGGGAGCCTCTTAGGGATCTTAGAAACTTATTTAAACTCTTATTTATGCCTAAGAATCATCATACAAAATCAAATTTTACAAGGTGCACTTGAAACTCTAGAAATTGCATATTGAAATCTAATAGTTTTTTGTTAATTCCCTTTGCATATTGTTAATCTCCACACCTTTTTCCTTAGATTCATCCTTGGTTTTCCCTAAAAATCAAGTCCTCCTAGGGTTTCTCATGTTAGGCGAAATGGAGGAGGAGAGGAACCAAAGGTAGCAACCATAGGAAGAGAAATTACCTAGTTTTCTTGTTTTTTCTCACTTGAATCTGGCTTTCTCCAAACTCCTCTCTTTAAATCCGAAATTTTCCCTAAGTTTCTCCCTTAAATCAGATTTGTAAACTTCATTTTAAACAAAGAAAACAAAGGAGAATGGAGGAAAGGAGGTTTGGATGGAAGGAAGCATGAAAAACTACCAAGAAACCATACCTTAAAGCTCGAATTTCTTCTCCTCTTCTTCTTCCCTTGGTGCGCCACTCTCCTAGGGCTTTTCTTCTGATTTTGGGCAGAACAATCTGAAGCTAAATGAAGGGGAGAGTGAGGCGCCACCTATATATACGGGGAGGAAAATGGTTTTTTCAAAAATTCCTATTTTACTCTTTGTTATTGGCATTTTTGTTTCTCCTTCATTTTAGCTCCTTTTTGAGAACTATCTTTTCCATTATAAAATTTAAGTTCCCAATTTAGTAAAATGCCTTTGGAATCACACAAATCGGAGCTAAAACCTTCCCGAACAAATCGTCAAAGTTTGGGTGCATCGATATTGTAAAATGTCTACTGGAGGGGATTTAACTGTCTCGAGGCTTCCTATGGCTTTTGGAGCCTCTGAGAACCCTGGAGAACTCAAAAATTTTATTTAAAAAGCCCTCCTGTGTGAATTTCAAAAATTGCTCAAAATTACGAAAATGCCATTATATTTCGTAAGATTTTTGTCAAAATTTGTTTCTTCATTCTAGCTCCATTTTTCCTTCCATCCGAGGCTAGAATTCTCATTTTTAGGAGTCTAGAATGTTACTCAAATTTTTTGGGACCTTAACTAATTCATTTTAGGGGACTCTCTTTGAAAATGCACTCGTTTTCGTCGTTTAACGAAAATCGAACGTTACAACAAGCGCTTCATGGTAAATAGGCAAAGGATTAAGCATTTCTACGAGGGATTTTAGGAGCAGACAGTGGAGGAGCTACATCTTTACAACGCTTCATACACTTGAACCACTCGGTTGTATTTCTTTCCCTCTTCTTTTCCTTTCTTGTCTTCTCTTTAATTGATGAATTAGATTGCTATTACATTGAGGACAATGTAAAGATTAAGTGTGGAGGGGAAGAAATCACTTATTCTTCTTTCTTTTTGGTTTTCTTTTTAGAATTTTTGTTTTTTTTCTTGTTTTTCTAGCAATATTTTTTGTTTTTCTTAAAAAAAAAGGTTAAAGCAATTTAAGTTTGGAAGTATTTTAATATGATTAGGAATCAATTTTGTTTTCTAGAATTCAAGTGAATTAGCAATGACTTTGATTTCAATGGATTCATATGGTAGTTTTAAACCTGTGAGGATTTTAGGCTTATATTATTTCTTTTATGTGAGAGCATTCACTTATCATGAATTTCACTCTAGAACTTATTTTGATTATTAATTGAAACTACATTTGCATAAGCATTCATAAAGACGATTAAGGCATTCTTTCTTCTTTTCTTTTATTGTAGCTAGAGCTAAATAGCTATCCTGCCTATGCTTTATCCTTTGTTTTTGTTCCTTTTTTAAGCCTTTTATGTTTTCTTTTTTTACCCCTTTAGCCATAAAAAAATTTCCCACCTTATTTAGGATACTTTTGATTATTAAGAGTATTATATCTTGATAGGGTGGATAGATGTGTAGTTTACGTCAATTTTAAGCCAATTAACTTGTTCACTTTAGAGATGTCCAAAAAAAAGGGAGAAGAAAAGGAAATCTTTATAAAAAAAAGAGAGAAGAAAAAGGAAAAAAAAGAAGTGGTAAAAAAAATTAAGAAAAGAAAATCACTTTGATTTTTGTTGAGCATGTATTGGTTTACGGCAAATAAAACCTTGAGATGCACATCTATTCCATCTTATGTTTTTTTATTGCTTTTGATAATTTTAAGTGTCTGTTTTGTGTCTCTTAGTTCTTTTGTTTACCATTTGTTTCATACCTTAGCTTCATTGTGTAAAGTCCCACATCGGAAAGGAGGGACCTATGCTAGGGCCTTATAAGTGGGAGTAGTACTCTCCCCATATGGATTCATTTTCTTGAGTGATGGAAAGATGACTCAGGAGGAACAAAACTCTGGCTACGGAACCCAGTTTCAGACATGGCCAGACCAGGGACAATATCCATGGGGCTCTGTAAGTTGTTTGGGATCTGAGCTGGCCTAGCCATGTGTGCAACTCGAGGATGGGTTAGCCCTAAAGGGGGGTGGATTGTAAATTCCCACATCAGAAAGGAGGGACCTGGCTAGGGCCTTATAAGTGGGAGTGGTACTCTCCCCACGTGGATGTGTTTTCCTAAGCAATGGGAAGATGGCTTAGGAGGAACAAAACCTTGGCTACGGAACCCAGTTTCAAACATGGCCGGACTAAGGACAATATCCATGGGGGTCTATAAGGTGTTGGTTTGTATGTGTATTTTAAGCTATGAATTGTATTTTAGTATAATTCCTATGTTCCATGGAATCATAGTATTTCATTATGTATTCAAATGATGCCTAGAATGTTTGCATTGGTTTACTTGAATGTGGAGAGGCCAATAACTTTCTATCTTCGGTGAGGATGAGCCAAGAGCCCTTAGAAGTGGTTGAGACCAAGAGAAAGTCTCCCAAAAGCAAGACTTCATTCAAGGCCTTTGAGAAAAAGGGTGAGGCAAGTCCAAGAACCTTGAAGAAAGTGGGTGAAGCTAATCCGTTCATTTGAAAAATCTAAGTATGCTATGTCTGCTTCGTGTAAATGCCAAGAATGCATCTTTAACCATTTCAAATGTTAGTATGCCATGCATGCATTTTAAGGCTTGTATTACATTCTTTATGCATGATTGAATGGGAGATGAGCTATTGGGATTCTTTGAATCTCACTCCCTCCTCTCCAATACGTTAATATACTAGGTGGAGCCAATGAACAAGGAAATGAAAAGTCACCAAGGTGGAAGATAAAGCTTTAGCTCTAAAGTGCTTGTTTTTGCTTATTTTGTAATCAAAGAAGTGGAAAATGATGTAAACTTTTGATAGAATGGATGTACAATGAATGGAACATGTGTAAATATCCCAATAGATGCTATATGTATGACAATTAATGATAAATGAGTAGTGATGCAATTTTTGGGTATTGGATAGCTATTTTCCACATGTATCTCTTTACATATGGCTTGGGAATGGAGGATGAGATTTTGTGTTTTGAGTTTCTACACCTTTAAGACAAATTTAGGGAGTCTTTTTAGGCCATTCCCATGTGCCCAAGTGGCCACAAGAACCTTAGGAGCCATTTTGCACACCTTTACACCACTAAAAGATATTAAAATGACCCAAATGGCATCCTATAGCACTTTTTGACCAAATGAAGGAATTTCTCCATGAAATTTCGCAGACATGTAGAGCTCATTAATAGATTTTTAGGAAGCTAAAGTGTACAAAAATGGAGCTCTACAGAATTAGTTATGAATTTTCGAAGTTAGGATTTTCTACTAATTCTGGTATGTGCACTGTTCACACTGACAGATTTGTTTTCTGCATCACCTAATGGGCAAATGGTGTCCAATGCTTGTAAAGTTTTACAAGGATAAATTAGAGTTCATAAGCTTTTTGTGGCCACTAAGATCATCTCATTTGGATATCTGAGTAAAGAGTTATGCAATTTTGAATGTTTCTATCAGTAGCAGTAGTGCCCCCTGAGTCTAGTTACTATTTTATAGATATCCAATAGCTAAATGTATCTGTTTCATTCTGGAATTATTTTTTACATAAATTTAACATTTGTAGCTTTCCATAATTACCAAATTTGTGTGATTTCAATTTTTATAGAATTAGTTATGAATTTTGAAAGTTCACATCAGTAATATGAACCAGCAGCCTAGATAGTAGCAAACCCAGTGGCTTTTCAGATGTCAACGTTCTCCTCTTAATGATTCATAAGAAGAAATTATTCTTACCATGGGGTGGACATCCAGATATTTCTGGAATGGTAAATTTTGTTGGATTTTAATTTTTGTGGAGTTAGTTATGAATTTTTGAAGTTGTGATAGACAAATTGAAAATCTGGCTGAAAATATGTATATGTATTTTATGCTCCCCTTTGGTTTCCACGAGATGTAGGCCACTTTTGATGATGCAAATCAGTTTTATTCATGTAATTAAATATGTGAATGTGATATATGAGCTCACATGGTCCACGTGACACCAAATGAAATTTTTTATATGCGACGCAACGCAAAGAAATGCATTATTTAATCCTTTTTTTCTTGCTCTTTCATGGAACCTATGAATGTAAAGCATGGGAATGTTATGAAATGAGCTAGAAATATATGGTGTTATACATTAAAACCTTGAATAAAAGTCCTTTTAATTTATGTGTTTCTTGTAACTTAGTTAGTGGAGATTGAGAAGATATACAAGTCTATGGTAGTGTTGCTGTGAAAGGTTGAATTTGAAAGGAACATTTAACCTAAAACACTTGAGAGAATTGAGAGTACATACATAACTAGTGAGTAGCTACCACTTTGATTCATTTTTTATTATCAATTAGAATTGCCTACTAGTTGTTCTTCCTCAATTAGCAAGAATCACCTTTGATTATTGAATATCTTAAAAGCTTGAATTGTGTTTAGCTTGGTTTTTTTGCATTTCAGTTTTGTTATCCTCTTTTATTTTTTGTATTTTGCCCAAGAGTGCAAAAGCCTAAGTGTAGGAGAATTTGATATTTCAATATTATTATATTTTATATTCCTCATATTTAGTCTTAATAATAAATTGTTATAGGTAATTTGATGACTTTGGGCCTATTTTATATTAAATGGGCTTAATTTAGATTAATGGACTTTAAATGCATTTTTATTATATTTATCCAACAAAGGCCCAATTGTTTTTAATTGTATTTTATAGGATAGAAGATTCCTAAAAGGATTAGGTTAGAAGACTCCTACAATGATTTAAATATTATCTTATTAAATCACTAAAGGATTTAGGCATTACTTTAAGATTAGCTTCAAGATTAGTATTAGATTTCTTATGGGAGAATGCAACTTCATCTATTTAAGGAGAAGATGTCAATACACACACTCCATCTTCTATACTTCTCATTTTTGTTTTCGTTTTTCCTATGGCTTTCTAATTTTTCTAGTGATCAATCTAGAGTCTAAATTTGATAGGGAAGTTGAGTCCATATTTATATAGAACTCTAGTTTGAATTTTAATTTTAAAACGTATTTCATTTTTTGTTCTTTTTGTTTTCATGTAATTTGCATCATTCTAGTTAAATGATTTTTGTTACATGAATTCTGATTCGTTTGATTTATTTGAAAATATTTTTGATTTAATCGGTTGATTAATCAATTAAATTCATTCTAAACCACGTTAAGATTCTGCGTGTGTCTCTAATCAAGTGAGAAACCATTTGGCTTCGTGTTGTTGGCAAAAGTATGATTACATTTTGATTAGTAATACGAACTAATTAAAATCCTAAATGATAGTTTAGGAATATTAATCGAAAATAACCAAAGGTATTTTTAGGTGACAAGGATAGGAAACAATCAGAGAAAGAGTTTTGGATTGGTTGCGTAATATTCTGATTGAATTTCTTTTTGTTTTGTTTTGTTAATTGATTTGCTATTCGGTTTGTTATGTTTTTGAACTCTCAATTCTTGCAATTTTATATTTTCATAACCTAAACTAATTGATTTGATTAATAGTTCCATGGGAGCGACCTAGTGAGCATTATACTACAAACCAGCAAAATTCACTAATCTTGGCCAATGCTGTGACAACCCTATCTTCTAATCATTGTAATTATAGCTAAATACAAGGTTTATTAATTAATGATCAAGGTTTTAGGTCATTATATTTTACCGCATTACGAAAATGTGAGGGAATTTGAACCTTGATGTTAGGGTCGTCACCATGCCACCTCAACAAAATAAAATGCGCATAAAAGAAATCTTACTACCATAAGAGGCTCATGATTCAACCATCCGTTAGTTTCAACACTCAATAACCTCCCGGCTTGTAATCTTTTATCATTCTCCTAATTTCACAAATCTCGCCGCGGCGAGTTGGACCTTTGCCGCGGCCAACCTATGTGGCGCCGCAGCGGAAATGCTTCCTGGAACTTCTACTGGACTCCCAGAATTCTCGCCTCGGCGCAATATATTCACGCCGCGGGGAGTTTTGCCTCTGTCCGACACAAATTTTAATTTTTCGACTCGCGCCACGGCGGGTTTTGGTTCTGTTACCCCCCCTGGGTGAATTTTTCACTTTGCGTCGTGGTGAGGTTTGTTGCGCCGCGGCGCCTTTCGGCTCTGTCTCCCTGTTGGCCACGGCGGGATTCCCTTCTGTGACCATATTACCCGAATTTCGCCCTCTACACTCCAATTCTCACCTTAGCAACACTCTAGGTCCACCTACCCTTGTTTTAAGTGATCCTAATGGTGTTTATCTACCCTATTTACCCATCAATCCATCCATTACCATTGTGTAACTCAAATGTCACTTCCTACTTGTTCCACTAACTCATACCAACAAATTCATAAATAAATGGCAGCAAGAACACATGCATTAGCAACAATTTACATCCCATGCACATTCCATAGATATTCCATTCAACAATAGCTTACCTCTAAGACATCATATGTCTACAATTCCCATAAGGTGATCCATATCACAATTTCAGCAGAACTACATACATATATATATTGCTATAAGTTCATACATCGATATTCCACTATGATGTGCTCTAAATCCTTAATGGTTACATTTCAATCAAGCAAAATATAAACGCCTACACTTGGCAACATGATTACATGATGATGCTGTGTAAACTAGTAACAAAAATTGCATCTATCCTATTCTACTCAGACCAAGTGTAGCTCCCCAAACCCGGCCTCAGCTCATGGATGTTCATCCACTTGCTTACCCTTATCCTTACCCGAGGAACTTTCACCTGAAATATTAATCCCATAAAACGGGGTGAGATATGAATCTCAGTAACCAAGGCAATTCCATCATATACTCCATATTAATTCACATATATGCATAATTTCACATAAACACTAGCAGTAGACCATTCACATCAGTAAATGAAATAATTAGGCTATCATGATTACTATCCCATACTAGCAATCACATTATCGCATGTTAAAGGCCAATAACACCGGAGAGGCCCGTCCACGGCACCTACTCCCTATTGAGCACAACTGGGGCTCAGTGCATCTGGGGTTGATCATAACCCGGTGCTCGATCGTAGCACATGCACGGGTGGCAGCCGCACCACAGCTCCACCATGGACTTACAAGGTCCAATCACAATTCAACAGATAGCCAACCAATTCATTCAACATTTCAAATCATTTATGTATAGCAAAATATGAAATTAACACAGATATATGCATGGAATTAATGTAAACCCAGTTACCTCACATGTAGACACTTGCAATAATCACCAATGGTACAGAAATCCCCCTATAACCATAACATCATATAATTACTACTCTAATTCATCATTAATAATCATAATCAGTACCCAAGGAATTTAAAATGCCAATGACTACCCAAGAATCATTTACCCAGCCACAACAAGTCCCAATTTCGGATTTAAGTTTCCTACACCAGAAAACTCAATATTCCACCCAAAATCCTAAGCAAATTCGTACATAATTAATACCCATTTTATAAATTAGCTATGGGGGTCTCAAATTAACAATTAAAGCATCAAAATGGAGGGTTTATACTCACCCAAGGTCAGCCCTAATCCCAACCTACGAATTTCATCAAGAAAACCCCCAAACACTTACATTTCAGATTTTGGGTAGGATGAAAATGCTCCACATGAAAAACTAATCAGGCCAAATTAAAGAGAAAGATGAGGGGATTAAGTTGTATAACTATTGCCTTGGCTGAATCTTGCTCTAAGTATGAGAAAATGCAGAATTTTGGTCCCAAACCCTAGCCTCCTTCTCCACCTCCGATTTTGCCTCTTGAATCTTATGTTTCAGCAAGTGAGAAAGTGGCTGGGGTATTAGGGTTTGAGTTGGGTTTTAGTTGGGTCAAGTATGGGTCATGGGCTGCTCCAAGATCCATCTCCACTTGGGCTTCAGATTTTAGTTTATTGGGCCAGTTTTTAGAGTGTTGGGCTGCAGAATTTTACTGGGCCAGTTTTATGCATTTGGGTTGCTGAAGTTTAATTGAGTTTGGGCCAAGTTTGAGAAGCTCAAGAATGTGGGTCTGCACAAGGATTATTGGGCAACTTAGAAGAGTCTATACAAGATAAATCTTGGGCCTCCATCCCACTAAATTATGTTAGGTCTGCACATAATCCATTGGGCCTCCATTAACCTCTTCTCATGATCTATTAATTTAGGCCTAGATAGAATTTCTATCCCAATTAAATCTCAAACCCATATTAATAATTTATCTCTCTAAAGTCTCCACTCACTTAACTTGCCCAATGAGCCCATATTAATTACTCTTAATTAATTCTAATCCATGATTAACACCTTAATTAATTTTGGGGTGTTACAAATGCGACAACTGCAAATGAATAGTAAATTTCTTTACCAAACTTCAAGATGTCTTCCATGTATCCTAATTACAAAAGTACTAACTAGACGCTTCACATGTCATAGAATAAAGGAATGTAGCATTACAGGACAATCTTTCATTGGCCATGACACCATAAATAATGATAGATACCAAGGTTAAGCAGTTAAGGAACAAAAGCATTCCTCTTGTGAAAGTAGTCTGGAAAGGGTTAACTCTAAAAGAGGCTATTTGGGAGATGAGAGTAGATATGAGGGAGAGATATCCATGGCCTTTTTAGTAAGGTAATTTCTAAATTTCGACAATGAAATTTTTATTTAGGGGGGTGAAATGTAACAACCAGCTTTTTAACTGAATTGAGACTGGTATGTTAATAAAAGAGGAACCAAACATAAATTAAATTAAAGTGAAATAAGGGTAAAATATTAATCAACATATTGAGAAACAGGGATAGGAAATCACATGTTGAAAGAAAACAAAGCTAAAATAGCGAAATGAAGAAGTATAACAATGGCAAAATGGTAATTTTGAGCAAAATTTTGAAAACTCAAGGAAAAGAGTTTTAAAGTTCAAAATTAAGGTCACTAGGGGTTATTAGAGCTCTTGTAAACCTTAGGAATAGTCAGAATCATATAAAACCCTTTTGGTGTGTTAAAAGTGTCAGATAGTGCCGAGACTTTAGATGGAGCTATTTTTCACTATTTAGGCCATCTAAACCCCAAAAATAATGTTTTTATATGAAAGAACACACAAAAATTTGTAGGAAATAGTCAAATTATAAAAAGCCTAAAAAATGAGTTCAAACAAAGCATATGTGTAAGTAGGGACAAAATGGTCATTTGAAAAAATTATAAAATGAGGCTTCTTAAGTATGATACACCTCACCATCTTCTCCAACCTTCTAATTTTAGATTTTGAACTCTTCCATGGCATCACACATGAGGAAGGAGAGAGAGAATAAGCCTCAATTTAGGTAAGTAAATGGCCCTGTTTCACCTTACAACAATTAGGAAAGTTGTTTCTCTCTCCAAGAGCTTCCTAATGATGATTTTCTTTTCTTGAAAACTTGAAGATTCAAATTTGACCTAAGTCAAAAAGGAGCTCTTTTCAAGAAACCATTTAGTGGAAATTAATCTACATAGAGAGTACTTCGCATTGAGATAATGTTTAACTTGAAACAATGGCAAATCTTTGTGTTTCTAGGCCATGATAGCTTCAACCAAGAGAGAGAAAGTATAGAAGAAAGTTTTTCTTCATGAATTCTTGATGAAACCAAGGGCTTTAGCATGCAAGGATTCCATATCTAACATTATTTTTTCATAAATCATGAAAGGAAGCAAATTTTGACCATGTTTTGTAATGGTTCAGCCTAGGCTACTTTTGTAATGAACGTAATTTTCATAGAAACAACGAAATGAGCTATATAAAAGCAAGTCCTCTGAAACGAACTAAATAATGTCTCAAAAAATTTGGGTAGAGTCCTAAGCTCCTAAAAATGATAATTTTAGGCTCTAACAGAAAGAAAAACGGAGCTAAGATGGAGAAACAATTTATGACAGAAATTGACAAACGTAATGGTATTTTTGTAAATAAGTGTAATTTTTGGAAAAACATATAGGAGGGCTTTTTAAATGGAAAATTTGAGTTTCTCAGGGTTCTCAGATGCCCCAAAAACCATAAAAAGCCCCAGGATTGGTAAAGCCCCTCCGATATACGTTTTTCAATGTTGACGAGCCTGAATTTTAACTGATTCGTTTGGTATGGTTTTAGCTCCAAATTGAATGATTCCAAAAGTATTTTATTAAATCGGGAACCTAAATTTTATAATGAAAAAGACAGTTCTCAAAAAGGAGCTAAAATGAAGTCGAAACAAAATTGCCATTACGGAAGGACAAAATTGAAATGTTTGAAAAGTGTGTTTCTAAAAGCTCCCATACACTTCTCCCTTCTTCTCCCACCTTCATAAGCACGAAATATTTTGCCCAAAATACAGAAAATGCTCAGCCCTCTTAGGAGCACAAGAGAAGGAGAAGAAGGAGGGAGAAAAGGCTAAGAAAGGTAAGGAAACTTGGAGAATTTCATGCTCTTCCTTCTTCTAACTTTGCTCCTCTCTTTCTAGGCTTTCTTTCCATGGTTTATTTGAGCTATTTGGTTCTATTTTAATCCAGAATATTGAAGGGTGAGTTCAAAATTCTTGAAGGGAAGCAAACCAAGAAGAAAAACTCTTGAAACTAAGTTGGAATCTAAGGTAATTCATGCTTTGAATTATTTTTTCCCTTTACTTCCTCTTGCTTTGAGTTTTGGCCTAAATTAGAACCATATGGGGGAGGGAAGTTCTGTCCAAAAACAAGAGAGGAACAAGGGTTTTAGGCTATAAGGAGATGGAACATGGCAAGAAATTCCAAGAAAAACCAATAGAAATCAAGTTAGGAAAGTGTGGAGTTTTCTAGGATTTTGTAAAATTTGATTTTATGTGAATGTTTCCTTGGTTATTTGAATGTTTCCTTAAGCTCCTAAGATCTCTAGAAACCCTCCCAAGTGGCTCTCCCATCAAAGAAAAATCAAAAAGCTTGTGAACTCCTTCCTTGGTGCATATCTTGGCCTAGGTTAGTTCAGAGAGCTAGAGAGTGTTTTAATTTATTCTAGCATTGGTTTTGGACTTTATATGATATTAGAAAGAAACCATTAGGAAAAATTTAAGAGGCCATGAATTGGAAGACAGAGCAATGGTGTCCACAATAGTGTTTAGAAGTAACTTGATTTTCCAACTGTGCAAGTGAATGTGTGAGGGCTCCAAAGATCTTAAATGAGTCCAAGAAGTCTAGAAATAACAAGAGAATGGAGCCTAGAGCTTGAAATGTGAGAGTTGCTTCATTGGGCCAATTATGGAACCATTATGCCACTTATGAGACTAAGTATGTATTCAAGCTTTAGTTTAGTGTCTTGGCTTGCTTCAAGTGTATAATTGTGTGTTGTTTATGGTGGCTAGACCAAGAGAACCCTACTCCACCTAGGTGCACTTATGGGACCAAAAAAGGGAAGGAAAAGGATCAAGAAAAGCTTGCATAAATCTAAGGTAGCTTTCCACCTCATTCTCCTTGCATTCTTGTGTGCATATGTACGTCTTTGTGTGCTTGTGTATGCTTTTGTGACTTGAAAACATGCTACTTAATGCCTTGTGTAACACCATAAATTTTAGCTCATCTCATGCTTTTAAATGGCATAATATCATGAACCGTATGGGTTTCCCATAGAAAAAGCAAGGAAAATGGGATTATTTTCGCATTATGTCATATCTAAAAATTTACAATCGGTGTCACGTGGATTGTGTGAGCTCACAATATACATTTTCATATTACATCAAATAACTCATTTGCATCACAAAATCATGTCCACAGCTCATGGAAACCGAAATGGAGCATGGAATATGGAGGTTCATTCTCGGGCAGATTTGCTTCATTTTTTGACCAAACTTTGAAAAATTATAACTAAATCTAGAAAAAATAGAAATCATGCAATCTTAGTCATTCTGGAAAGCTATGGATGTCTACTTTACACTAAAAATACTTCCAGAGTATAACATTCATCACAGAGGACATTTGACATCTAAAATGGTCCAGAGGTCAGACTGAATTCTGGAACTGTCATAGAATTTTGTAGAAAACTTTGAAAATGTCCAATTAATTTCACAAAAATCTAATCCATTCAAATGATACCAATCTGGAAATTTGTGGATATTAACTAGAGAGGAAGAATATCTCCAGACCAGTTCATCAAGCCTAGACTCCGAAATTCAATGGAACAGTACCTCTGGTCGGGCAAAATTCCTAATACTGGACAAAAATTTCAAAAATTCATATCTCCCTCTCTAGATCTCCAAATGAGGTGATTCTAGTTGGCATGAGTCACTATGTTTATCTAGTTTCTTTGTATAAAATTTCATAACAATTGGATATCGTTTGAGTCTCAAGTGATAGAATGCAATTTCTGACCAAATGAAGAGTGCAGCAAACTAGAAACCATGAAAATTGCTAACTTTGAAAAATCATCAAATATTCTGTAGACATCTAAAAATTATGATCTTTAGCTTTCCAAAAAGCTCTTAATGAGACCTAATTGCATGCTGAATCTCAGATCAAGAATAACTCATTTGGCTAAAAAGTGATATAGGGTTCCATAATAGTCAATTTTAGCTCCATATAGGGTACCAAAATTTCCAAATAGATTTCCCTTGGTCTTGGCACCTTTTGGGCAAGTCTAAAAGTACATTTAAGACTTATGTGAGCTGCCCAATTGGTCCCAAACCTCATGCATCCCATTTTAGCCATTCAACCCACACTTATGCAGATTTACATGAAACTTCCCAATTGTATACTTGGACATTACATACTCAAATTGTATTCTAGAGCTCATACATCATATCCATACATTTAAATATCACATAATATCATATTTGCACATGTCTCAAGGGTCATAGACCTTTTACAACATCATATACATTGTGAAGCATCATTATGGATTCAAAAAGAATAAAACTAGGTATATAGTTATCAATCTTCCCTCTTTATTGTTGTTGACTCCCATTGTCATAGCTACTTAGTCCACCTAGCATGTTAGGACATTGGAGAGGAGGAAATGAGATTCAAAGAATTCTAATAGCTCATCTCCCATTCAATCATACATAATATGTGCAAAGCAAACCTTACAAATGCATGCATGGAGAAAATAGAAGTCATAGACATTTAAAAAGCAAACTTGGCATATGAACAAATCATACAACACATTCAAGAGCTCACTAAGCATTTAGATTAGCTTCACACTTCTCCTCATGGATTTTGGACTTACTTCACCTATTCTTTAAGAGCTTTAGACTCAACCATACTCTTGGGAGCCATATTACTTTTGAGAGACTCTTTACTTTGTCTCAACCAAGCTCAAGGGTTCGTGGCTCATCCTCACCATGGTAAAGAGTTCTTGGCCTCTTCACACTTAAGCAAACTCAAACAAACATCATGTATTAATTTGGAAACATAATATGACATTAAGAATCATGGCATATAAAGGCATACTAGCATACTTTTCATAGCTTAAAAATACACATACACACATTCTAAAACAAGCTAAACACACATCCATCTATGAGAGAAGGTGGAGAGAGCTACCTTGTATACAATTACACACTTTTTCTTTTGGATTCAAGCCTCCTCTTTTGCCTACACATCCAAAATTTGGTGGAGATGGTTTTTCTTGGCCTAGATACAATTTATGAGTGTCAATTGGTTCATGAAACACATTCTAAGGCTACACAATTTGCTTAAACCCTAGATTGCTCTATAACCTGCATTATGGTCCATAAATGCACCTAATGAAGCAATACCCCTCAAATAATTTCTAGGCCCCATTCTTTCCTTTCAAATATGATTTTTGACCCCTTTTAAGCATCTTGGAGTCATCACACCATTAAAACAAAGGGCCTAACATCATGTTACTTTTTTAGGTCATAATATGGAACCTAAGGCACCAAATCAATTTCTATGAGTTCTAAATTTTTTCCAAGGCCTCCCTTCATTTTCATTCATCAAATATGACTCAAGAATGACCTTAGAAAAATTTAAAACTCTCCCTCACTACTAAAACCCTCTTTGGCTGAGACATAGGCATCATTTTGGCCACATGGAGATTTCTTTGTTTTCTTGAAGGAGGAAGCTTGTGGGGAGCATCTTAGAGGTCTCAAGAACTCATTTAAACTCTTAATTAATCCTAGGAATCATCATATAAAATCAGAATTTGGAAGGTGCACTTGAAACCCTAAGTTTTGCATCTTGATTTCCAAGGACTATTTCATGGTTTTCTTTGCATATTCTTGTTCTCCTCCATCAAATACCTAAGATTCACCCTTGGTTTGGTTGAAAATTTAACTCCCTAGGGCTGTCTATATCTAGGTCAAAACATGCTCAAAGGAAGAGAGGAGGAAGACCAAGTAGAAGATTACATAATACCTTATTTTCCTTGAATTTTCTTGCTTGTTCTTGCTTTCCTTGGCCTTCTTACTTGAATTTCAAAATTTCCCCTTTGTTCTTCCTTCAAAACAGCCCTCAAAACTTTAGAAAAATCATGGAGAAGAAGAGGGAAAAAGAGGAGAAGAGATTGGCGGAGAGAAAGCATGAAAAACAAGCAAATTTCCATACCTAAAAGACTTGAAATTTTCCTCCTTCTTCTCTTCCCTTGGTGCGCCACTCTCCTAGGGCTTTGCTTCTGATTTGGGGCTGGAAAATCTGAAGTTAAATGAGCGAGAGTGTGAGGCACCACCTATATATAGCTAGGGCAAAAGGAGTTTTTCAAAAATTTCAATTTTGTCCTTCATACTTTGCATTTTTGTTTCTCCTTCATTTTAGCTCCTTTTTAAGAACCGTCTTCTCCATTTTAAAGTCTAGGTTCCCAATTAAGAAAAATGCCTTTAGAATCACTCAAATCAGAGGTAAAACCTTCCCAAACGAATTCATCAAAGTTCAGGCACACCAATGTTGTAAAATGTCTACTGAAGGGGATTTAACTATCCCAGGGCTTCCCAGGGTTTTCAGGGCCTCTGAGAACCCCAGAGAACTTAAAAATTTGATTTAAAAAGCCCTCCTATATGAATTCCAAAAATTTTCTAAAATTACGAAAATGTCATAACGTTTTATAGGTTTTCCATCAAAGTTTATTTCTTCATTCTAGCTCCGTTTTTTCTTCCATCTGAGGCTACAATTCTCATTTTTAGGAGACTAGAATGTTACTCAAATTTTTTGAAACCTTAACTAATTTATTTCAAGGGACTTACTTTGAAAACGCGCCCATTTCTGTTGTTTTACGAAAATTGGACATTACACCTTGACATTACATTGGTACCAATGTGTTCCCTTGAATAACTATGATTGTGGAAATGGCTCATAAGGGTGAGGTGATGCCAAAATTCCTTTAATGAAGGTGAGGAGATGCCAAAAGTCTCATGGCATGGGTGAGACAAGGCCAAAAGTCTCTTGGAAAGGTGAGGCCAAGTCAAAAGTCCTTAGGCCAAGAGTGAGGCAAATCCAAAAGTCCTAGAACTGGGGTGAGGCAAAACCAAAAGTCTCTAGAGCATGGTCTTGGCTTGAATGTGAATGAATGGCATGGAAATTGTGACTTTGCATGCTTTATGTTTGCCAAACCTCCCATACATATGCTTTGATATGTATATGCCTTGAATGTGTGTGTGAGCTATTGAGATTCTTGGAATCTCACTCCCTTTTCCCCTTCCATCTTGAATTGTCTAGGTGGCCCACAATAAGCAAAGAAAGCAAGACAAGAGCTTTTTGTAGTTTTCTTTATGTATCAATGTGAGAGTGATATTGTACATGTTATTTTGTAATGTAAGACTATGAGCAAATGTACTATTATGTATGCATGATGCATTAACCTTGTATGGTGTCAAGATAATAGAAATATGGAAATTAAACACTTGGGTGCACACTTGAATGTATGTATTACTTGGGTGTGCAATGGTGAAAATGAGATGCATGGTGTATGGGACCACTTGGGCAGTTCCTACAAGTCATATTCATGCTTTTAAACTTTCCCAAGAGGTGCTAAACTGAAAGGAAGGACATTTGGACCAAAGTGATACCTTATGAGAGGCAAAATTTACCAAATTGGTGAGCTATGTCACTTTTTGTCCACATGAGCCCTTCTTGGTTTGATATTTGGCATGCATCTAGAGCTTGTTGAGAGCTTTTTGGGAAGCTAAAGTGGGTATTATTTGGAGGTCTATAGAACATTTGATGAATTTTTGAAGTTGGTAAATTTTTCTAATTTGGTCACTGCTACTATACACATGGTCCAAAAATTGTTCTACATTGATATCCAATTGATATGAAATTTTATATAAAGAAACTAGACCTTCCCATTGACTTGCGCCAATCAGAAGCACCTCATTTGGATGTCTAAAGAGGGAGATATTAATTTTTGAAGTTATTGTCCAGTATCATACCTCCAGTTAGACCTATGTCACTGTTTGATTGGTTTTTGAGGTCTGGAAGTGCCTGGTCTAGTATAGAATTATTTTTCCCTCTAGCTAACATCTGTATCTTTCCAAATTAGTATCATTTACATGGATTGGATTTTTGTGAAATTAATTGGACATTTTTGAAATTTATGATAGTAAACTGTATCAATATCAGGGATAGCCAGACCTTTGTAGCTATTTCATTTTCAAATGTGGTCCAAAGTCTATGTTTATATTCTTGAATTATTTTTATTATGAGTTAACATCTAGAGCTTCCCAAAAAGCTATGGTTTGTATGATTTTGATTTTTGTATATTTAGTTATGATTTTTCAAAGTTGCCCCTAAAATATGCCACTGTACAGCCGTGGGAAATGAATGAATTTTTTTTTAATTTTTGACCTTTGATCCATGGTTGGTGCCAATTTTTGAGAATGTTATGACTTGTATGTATGGAAAATAATTAGAGAATGTTGTTGATGAGTTCATGGGGTCCCGGAGACACGAAATGAAAAATTTATCCACTACGTAATGCAATTTAATACGTTATTTTAATGCATTTTCTTGAGATTTTTTTGATAAAGTGCATATTCCTACTTGTAAGAGAAGGATAAATATTATAAATAATATGGTATTACAACTTCAATGGCTAACCATGTTATTTTCCATTCCTAATTAGTATATTTAAATGTTTTATAATGCAAGGAACAAGAATCTAAGTCTAAAATTGATTGAAAACTTGAATTTCCCAAGTTAGGATTTTATGGAACCCAATTTGGCCAAGGATGAGTTCAAGGGGTTAAGAAATTGTTTAATAGATTCTTGAACTATGGATAATCTTAAAATGATATAAGAACAATAATGGAAATATTAAATCAAAATTTAGAAGATAGATTTTAAAAGTTGAAATTTTAGAATTCAAAAAAGAACAAAATGGAACTAATTGATATTAAGTATGTCTGAACAAGCTTATAATGCTTATAATCAATCCTAATATGACTATATAGATCATATATGGCAAGATTTTGAATCCTAGAAGTTGAATTTTTGAAGTTACCACTTGAGGCTTAAGGTTACATAATGAGTTCCATTATGTAGAAAAGTGAAAATACCAAATAAATGGTGCCAATGACTAAATGAATAGTAAATGTGAAATTTGTGGCTTGAATTGTGAATTCTAAAAGCATAAGTTGGTCTATCTAAGTTTAGTGAAATCCCTAACCTAAAGCCTAAGTGTTGAACCAATCATGGGGAGCTAAAATCCAAAAGGGATTTCATATATTTAGGCCCTTGAATATAGTAAAATTTGAGCACCTTAGATGGTTAAATTGCCACCTAATAAGCATGCATTTTTGAAAGTGTGTATAAGGGGGGGTTTTAAGTTACTTAAATGGCTTAAAGTATAGATAAAAGTTATAGAGACTTAAGAGAAGTAGTTATGAACATTAGATGTTGATGATATGTCTATGTGATATTTTTAAAACAAGCTAGTGAGACCCCATCCCATTGTAAATGTAAAGCTAAAAACAAAAAAGAGTCAGAGCCAGAAACAGAGTAAGAAATTTGGAGATTTATTGGTTTTTTAATCACCTATCCATGGTAGCTTACTCTTCCTTATCTAGTTACATGCAAACTTGTTTGAGCTTGGTATGCATTTGTTGTATTGGTTGTTTTGTTATAATATATGCTTTATTGCACTTTATATTAGTCATATGTCATGTTTTACATATTATGTTTATTGAGCTAAGGCTAAGAGATAAAGAGGGAAAATAGGAATGAATGCAGTAATTCTCCCATGCCCAAGAGAAATTTAACACTCCAAAATTAATTAAGGATAATCATTAGATATTAAGATGAGTTTAATTAGAAAATTACTTTAAAAAGGTGGACATTAATTTGGGCCTTATGGTTGATTTAATTATGCCTTGGGTTAAGTGTAAAAGCTTAATCTTAGCTTTAAGGAGATCCAATTCTATTTCTTAGAGGCCTAATATTTATTTGTGCAGACTCAAATATTAATAGACTTTCTCAGCTTGGTCTAACTCTCATATATGACCTATATAACCTTATAATCCATAGCCCAACAAGCATATGACTAAACCCACTTCGATTTTGGGCTCTTGGGTCAGCCCATAACCCATATAAACCTTAATTTTACTCATTCAACCCCTTCCATTATGCAAAAAATACAAGAAGCAAAAGGGAATTTCAAAGGTCCAAAGGGAAGGCTAAGGTTGCAGTAAAATTCAATCATTTCCCACTCCTAATGCAACATTTAGCCAAGGTAACTTATATATAACTTAATCCTCTCTTCTTCCTCTTTAATTTGAACTAATTAGTTTCTTATTTGGAGTATTTTCATCTTTCATCCAAAACTGAAACTTGTTGTTTTGTATTTCCATGGTGGATTTTTGGAGGTTGAGGCTAAGAGTGCTGTTAGGTAAGTATAAACTCCTCATTTTAATACATGTTTTGATGGTTTAGGACTCCCATAGTTGATTTATAGTATATATATTAATTTTTGTGTGAATATACCAAGAAGTTGAAGGAATATTCTGAAGTTACTGGTGTGAAAACAATAAAATCTAAAATTAGAGACTTGTAGTGGCTGGGTAAGTGTCCTCTAGGCAACCATTACTATTGTAATTCTTTAGGCACCTGTTTGCTGCTATAAATTGATGACTAGGAATGGTAATGGTCTAATTTTATGTTCATAGGCTGAGTAGCATTATTATTGGCTTTGAAGGAATCTCCTACAAATGAAGTAACCGAGATTAATGTTAAATTTCATGCATATGTCTACTTTAATTTTATATCTGCTGCACATGTATAATTTTGAAATGCATAATGAATGGTTAGCTATCTAATATATTGTGTTTAGACCTTGTGAGTTTATGATAGAGCTGTGGTGCAGCTACCACCCATGCATTATACTTCGATTAGGCATCGAGTTATGATTAGACCCTTGTATGCGCTGAACCTTGGTTGTGCTCATTGGGGAGTTGATGCCGTGGCCGGGCCTCTTCTGATGTTAATGGCCTTTAACATATGGAAATGTGATTACTATATAGGATATTAGTCACTGATAGCCCAATTATTTTGTAACATCCGATTTTCTGAAAATCTAAGAAAACGTAAGGAAACGCGAGAAACATAACATATGGTTTCTCCGTCAACGTACGAAATTCATCAGATATGAAAGAAAGTTCCCCAAATAGAATAAATTGAGGTCTAATAAAATTAGAATAATATTCTAGATCGTAAATAATGATGAGTCAAGGCTAAAGGTGCCCTAAAATTGGGGCTAAAATAGATGAAAAAAAAGAGATCAAAAAAAGGTCCCGAATAGCCTCTAAAGTCAAGTATGAAGGAGCTAGGGACTAAAATGCAAAGAAAAGTTATATGTTGGGAAAAATGTATAAATTGCTCTAAAGTTTAAGGAACCCTAGTTTCACCCTCTATTCGTGGCTTTAAGCACTAATATCACAAAATCGGGCAAGAATCTCAGAAATCCATGACCCACGATTAAACTCAGTTTGATGAGATGGGTCTAATGATGCCAAGTTGTCCGGATGGCAGGGCGGGATCTGGTTAGCCCGATCAGTAGCCATGAGTAAAATAAAAAAGGAAGTTGTAACAACTATAGAAATAAAAATAGCTAAAGGGCTAAGAAACCCTGAAGGAGTTTCAGGGACAGAATTGCAGTAAATGAAAAGTTTATAGCACAATCATAATACAGAATGGTAAAAATTACACCTATAGACCCGGGTGTCCGATTGACACCAAAATTTATGAAAATTGAGGTTAAGGGCCCCTGAACCCATGTTTGAAGCTTAATATGGCCAAAAAGTAGAGGAAATAATGTTCATAAATTTGAGAAAGTCTAAAGGTATGTATTGTATCGTAAAACCTTAATTGGGGCCAGACACTGATTTTTAGACTGCTGTAAGGCCCAATAGTTGATTCTAAAGGCCCGATAAGAAAAGAGAAAATATGATTAGGGTTTTAGAGAAGATGAAACCCAAATATAAATATAGAATGAAATGAAAAGAAGAAAAAGATTTTAGTTATTTTAAAGAATTAACCACGGTTAAGTTAGAAAGTAACTATGGTTGAGTTAAAAGTTGACCATGGTTGAGTTAAAAAATTAACCATGGTTATACTCCATAACTTAAGGGCTAAGGCAAAGCTTCCAAGTGTGTGGCCAAGAATTTTTGGAAGAAGATATTTAGTTATGAAATTAGAAAATCAAAAGAAAAAAAGGAATGGAAGGTTAAGATTTGATCTTGAAAAGGTGGATCCAAGGGTCCAAATTTAGTATGACCATTTAACTTCATTAGATTCATCTTCTTTACCTCCATTCCACCATTTTCACACCACACACAAGGAAGAAAGAAAGAAAAACGTGAAGAGAGAGAGAGAGGGAGAAAAAATGGAAGATGAAGTTAAACCAAGCAAAACTACCACCATTCTTCACCAAATTTCTCCATCTTCTCCATCCTCTAACCATTTCTTTCAAAGGGCAGCTGCATATTCATCTTTTCTTCAAGGTGAAATTTTGTTCTAAGTGGGAAAAGAAAGGATTTTAGTGTGAGAAGACCAAAAGAAGCAAGGCTTAAGCTTAAAGAGTAAGTTTTCTCCATCTTATACTTGTAAATCATATGCTTTAAGCTAGTTTTGTTAAACCCTAGCTATGAGTTATTTTTAGAAAGTATATGAATCATTAAAAATAGAGTTTATATGTTGAATACAAATGCCTTGAAATAATGTTTATATATTGAACATGAAGGCCATATGAGCTTAGTTATTATTGTTATGTGCTGAGACTTTGGAAAACACGAAGACTGTAATTTTTGGGAAAATAGAAAGCATGGGGAGATGCTGTCCGAATTTTCCCAATATTTTTATGGTGTTTTCTCAATGTCTTAAAGTCATGTATACCAAATTTTAAGTCCTAAAACATAAAGGAAAAGGGTATGGAATTTTTAGAACCAAAGAAACACACTTTGAGCCTAAAATGGAGCTAGATTATGTGATGACCAAAACGTGATATTGGAGCTGGAATTTGATGATTTTATCCATTCTAATGGATTCAAAAGGGTGTTTTTAGCTAGGAATACCTATGGGAGAGCCCTCAAAACGCATGGGATAAAATTCCTAAATTTTGGCCAAGAAATGCATACTATTCGGCCATAGTGAATGGGAATGGAAGGAGTTGGACTTTTCCAATTCCAATGGTCCCATTAAGTTTAAAAGGGGTCATCCTACTTTAGAAGTTAAGGTTTATGTGTTGATTGTAATGAATTATCATTATGATTATAGGGTTTGATGTTGTTTTGGGAACTCTAAAAGCAAGTAAACCGAGTCCCAAGGATTGAGGAGCAAAGTTTGCTAAGGTAGTAGTTTTTCTCTCTCTTTCCTTAAGCTTGTATGTTTGTATAACGATGAGTATTATGCTATATCAAGTCGTTATTTATGCTATAAGATGAGATATGTATGTTTAGATCATGCTTGGCCTTGTATGAAATTCCTTATATTCCCATATGGCATGTGGCACCTTGATTGGCATTATGTTATGTACTTACATGCTTGCTTGTGAATGAGATTGGTTTACTACTACTGAGATTTCATAATCTCACCCCAAATATAACCTATGCTAAGTTCGAGTTCAAGCAAAGAAAGGGCAAAGAATGTGGAGACATAAATCGAGGACCTTACTTTTATGCATCACATTTTGTTATGTAATTAAATGTTTTAGATTACTGCGTGTATGAGTTATGTTATGATATTGTAAGGTACTCAGGTATGAAATGGAAAGTCATAAATATAATCAACCCTTGAGTAAATAGAATATGACTGATGAGCCTAAAATGCAAAAATGCATCCTCTTATATAAAGGCAAAATAATAATAACAATATGTCAAGTGAAGGATAAAACTGTCCAATTTGTTGTAGGAGGAACTTTATATGAATTCATATGTGCTCTACTAAGTAAGCATTTTTCCCGTGTAAAGGGCTTAGAGAGCTTGAAGTAGAGTCCTGAACCGACCTCATACGATTTTTCTATAATTAATTATGTATTTTCAAAGTTAGATAAGAAATTGGAAATGACTCAATGAATAGTGAAATTGTATGAGGAAGCTTTTAAAAGGAAAAACAATTAATTAGTTTAGGTTTCCATTGACTCCTCTAAGTTTTATATGAGGCAATTATAGTAGGAAAAGTGTTATGAAATAAGGTATTACATATTTCGTTTGCTAATATAACTATTATTTCTTATGCTTATTTGATTAATTACATATATATTAATTAAATTGTAACATATGAATGGACTTTTCCTTTGGTTATTGAGATTTGCATCTCACCCCATCTCATGGGTTAACTATTTCAAGTGAAGGTCCTTTGAGTAAGAATAAGGGAAAGCAAGTGGATGAACATCCATGAGCTAAGGCCTTGTGTGGGAAAGCTACACTTGGATTGAGTTAATTTGGGGTAGATGCTGTAACGCTCGGTACATTGTACAATCGTTGGAACGGGCCGGTTTGAAAAGCAAGTCCCCTGAGATGAGTGATTCAAGGCCAAATAAAATTGAATAAAATTTTAAATAATAGAAAACGAGGATTTAAGCCTCGAGTTGCCCAAAAACTAGGGTCGGAGTGATTCAAAAAATTTGCCAAAAGGCCAGTGGCATTTTCGTAAATAAGTGCAATTATAGAAAAACACCTAGGAGGGCTTTTTAAATGAAAATTTTGAGTTAGCCAGGGTTCTCAGAGGCTCCAAAAACCATGGGAAGCCCCGGGACTGGTAAAGCCCCTCCAGTGTACTCTTTTCGATGTCGGTTGACCTAAACTTTGACCGGTTCGTTCGGAAAGGTTTTCGCTCTGATTTGAGTGATTCCAAAGGCATTTTATTAAATTGGGAATCTTAATTTTATGATGGAAAAGACGGTTCTCAAAAAGGAGCTAAAACGAAGCCAAACCAGAAATGCCATTATGGAAGGGCAAAAATGGAAACAAAGTGCACAAAAGAAGCTTCCAAACTCCCTTTTTAAGCCACGTTCAGCTCCCCCCTCTCTAAACCGACTTTCTTCTGCCCAAAACTCAGAAATGGAGCTGCTGTCTTAGGCGCACAAAGGGAGGAAATTTTGGAGGAAGAAAAGCTAAAGAAAAGGTGAGAAAGTGTAAGGTTTTCATGCTCTTTCCTCTTGAAACTTCATCCTCCCCTTCTTGCTTTATCTTTCCATGGTTTTAATGTATTTTTTGGTGCTGATTTGGGTCCAGATCAGAGAAGGGAAATTCGAAATTTAAGGAGGAGAAAGAGGGAAGAGGAAGGGCTCTTGAAGGAAGCTTGATTGCAAGGTAGTTTCTCTCCCTTTGTTGCTTCTTTTTCTCCTTCTTCTCTTCCATGGTAGGATGTATCAACCCGAACCATGAAGAGGGAAGAGTTTCTATTTTATAATCCAAAAGAATCCATCAAACTAAGGCATGGGAAGATGGATTATACCAAAGAAATGCATGAAAAACTAGTAAAACTCAAGTTGGAAAAGTGTAGGGTGCTTGAACATAAGTTAAAATCTGGGTTGATTCAAGACTTCCCCATCATATGTGAGTGTTTGTTTGAGTTTCTAAGACTCCTAGGGAGCCTCCCAAGTGCCCCATCCATTAAGGAAAAATCCTAAACTCTATGGGTTTTTAATGGAAGCATAACTAGGTCAAGACCCTTAGAGATAGCTAGGGAGTATTTTAAATGGTTCCAAACTTGATTTGGGACTTTATATGATAAAAGAAGATAAGAGAAACCCTTGGAAAAAATTTAGAAGCCTTAGGTTGGGAGATGAGGCAATGGCTTCCATAATGTAACCTTATGAAGCAACATTGACCTAGGTTTGTGAAAGTGAGTGTGTGATGGCTTCAAGGACCTTAAATGAGGTCAAGAGGTCTAAATATGGCAAGATAATGGAACCAAGAATGTTAATTATGGTAGTTGCTTCATTAGGTCCTTAATGGAACCATATTGTGACAAATAGACCAAAGTGTAGTCTTAAGAGTGAGTTGGATGTCATAATTTGTTCCAAGAGTATAATTTAGTGTTGTTTATTGTGAATAGGTCAAAGAAATCCAACCCCACCTTCTTGTGTTTGTGGAACCGAAGAGGAGAAGAAACAAGCAAAGTAAAGCTTGAATTTGCACCAAGGTAGCTCTCCACCTTTTCTTATTGCATTTTCTTATTGCATATGATGTCATTGTATGCTTGTGTGTATGTTTATATGTTTGAGACATGCCACTTGATGCTATGTTGCTATTTTGGTACCAATATGCTTTCTTGAATGTCTTTGAATGATGGAAATGGCTCATAAGGGTGAGGTGGTGCCAAAAGTCCCTTAATGTGGGTGAGGAGATGCCAAAAGTCTCATAGCATGGGTGAGACAAGGCCAAAAGTTCCTTGGATGGGTAAGGCTCAGTCAAAAGTCCCAAGAACCAAGAGTGAGACAATCCAAAAGTCCTAGAAATGGGGTGAGACCAACCCAAAAGTCCCTGGAGCTCATTCTTATTCTTGACATGTGTTTGTGACATAAAAATGTGAAAATTGAATGCTTCATCGATTGAATAGTTGCATACTTGTACCCTTGACATGTTATATGCCTTGAAAATGTGATTGAATAGGTGTATGAGCTATTGAGATTCAATGAATCTCACCCCCTCCTTTCTCTCATCTCATATGATCTAGGTGGAGTTCAAGACCCAAAGGATGGAAGTCAAGGAGCTTAAATCTCCATCTCTTGGCAAACCTTTATATTTTGATATACTATGATTACTAGAATGTAAAAGTAGATATGTAAATGTTATTTTTGAGTCATGACACTTTGAACAAGTGTAAAACTATGTAAAGTTAGTGTATGTATCAAGAATAGAGTCTAATGAGTAGAATTATGTATTTTGACCACTTGGGAGCCCATTTGTGTATGTATCTTTATGGAAGTGGCATGGTGAATTTGAGTTGCATGAGAGTTCAGACCTTATGAGGGACTTATTTATGCTATATTAATGCTTTCTAAGTTGCTCAAATGTGTGTGGAACCATGGATGGCTCATTTGAACCAAAGTTGCCTCTTGTTGGGACCAAAATTGCCATAAGCTTGAGTTATGGCAAAATCTGACCAAATGACCTCTTCTTGACTTGGAATTTTGCATGCAAGTAGATCTTGCCTAGAGATTTTTGGGAAGCCAAAGATCTGGTCATTTGGAGGTCTGTGGAATTTTCTATAATTTTTCAAAGTTGGTATCAGAATTTCGGATTTGCACTGGTACTGTTCATTTGGTCAGTTTTGAAATTGTGTCATCCGAGGGGCAAACATGGTCCAATGGCTACGAAATTTTATAGTTAGAAACTAGGCATTCACAGTGACTTGTACAACTGGAAGCACCTCATTTGGAGGTCTGAACTGAGAGATATGAATTTTTGAATTTCTGGGACAGTAGCAGTAGCTCAGCACGACCTGAGTCACTGTTCCATTGAATTTGGGTAGCTAAGCGTGCTTTCTATGGTCTGAGTCTATTTTTACCATAAATTTAACGTTCATAGCTTTCCAAATTGGTATTATTTCCATGGATTGGATTTTTTTGGAATTAATTGACATTTTCGAAGTTCATAGTAGACACTTTCATCAGTACCAGTAGCTGTCCGAACCTTAACCCCTTTTCACGTGTCAAACGTTTTCTATGTTATGTTTCATGGCTTGGGCATATTTTTATAATAAATTAGACATGTGTAGCTTTCCAGAATGGCCAAGAATGAATGATTTAAATTTTTCTAGAATTAGTTACAAATTTTGAAACTTCCTATCAGTAAACTGAACCAGTGGCCCAGACAGCAGCAACCCCAGTGGCTTTTCGGATGTCAAATGTTCTCCCCTTAATGTTTCATGAGCTAAAAATATTTTTATCATGGGATAGACATCCATATCTTTCTGGAATGGTAAAGTTTGTTGGATTTCGAATTTTGTGGATTTAGTTATGAATTTCCGAAGTTGTGACAGAAAAACTGAAATTCTGGCCGAAAATAAGAGTGTGAATTTGATGGTCCCCTTTGAGTTCCACGAGCTATGGGTCAACTTTGGTTATGCAAATGAGTTGTATGTATGTAATTAAATATGAGAATGTGTTGTATGAGCTCATATGGTCCGTGTGACACCGAATGGAATTTTTATATGCGACGTAACGCGAAATAAGGCATTATTTTAATATCATTTTCCATTCCCTTTGTTCAATTGATCATGTGAGACTTAGAAATGATCGGAAGCATGCTAGAAATATATGGTGTTACAGATGCTGATTTTGTTGTTATTTTGTATAGCATTATCATCATGTAATCATGTTGCCAAGTGTAGGTATTTTGTGTTGTAATAACCCATGATGTATCTGATAGGGAATTAGGCCTTATACAAATATGGTATATGGTGTATGTAATTATTTATATCAGATATAGAACCATGTTAGTATGAATGTATGACTTAACTCTTGAGAGCATGCTTTTATATCTCCATGAATGATAATATTAGTCACTTATAGATCTTGATGCTATCAATACTTCATAAATTTACTAATGCATGATAGTGTGATAAGTAGGAATTAATCAACCCTTAAGTTTTGAATTGGTAATGATAGGTGTGGTGGGTAAATCAAGTAAATTAATGTCATTAGTGTAGCATCCGTCATTTTTTTAGGCTAAAAATTAGCTA
This sequence comes from Erythrophleum ivorense, assembly GCA_026724425.1. Classification (NCBI taxonomy): domain Eukaryota; kingdom Viridiplantae; phylum Streptophyta; class Magnoliopsida; order Fabales; family Fabaceae; genus Erythrophleum; species Erythrophleum ivorense. Next base: position 4,707,498 of record JAIUCV010000022.1, on the reverse strand, counting down.
AAATAGGGCTAAAAATAGTAAAAATAGGGCTAAGACAAAAAAAAAGAAGAAGAAGAAGAAAGAGGCTTAAGGGACTAAATTGTAATAAATGAAAATTTTAGGGCACAATCATAATACAGAATGGTAAAAATTACACCTAAAGACCCAGATATCTAATTGACACCAAAATTTATGACGATCGAGGTTGAGGGCCCCGATCCATGTTTGAGGCTTAGTATGGACAAAAAGTAAAGAAAATAATATTTATAAATTTTAGAAAGTCTAAAGGTATACATTGTACTGTAAAACCTAAATTGGGCCCTGTAACACGATAGATTTCTAGCTTTGCCTCATGTTAATTTCAAGTCTCATGCCAAGCATTACACAGGGAAGCAAGAAAAATGGCATTAAAATATTGAGTTTTCTTGCATTGCGTAGGGGATGAAATTTCCATTCGGTGTCCCATGAGCATGTGAGCTCATGTATCACATTTTTATATTTAATTACATAGATACAACTCAAATTTATCATCAAAAGTGGCCTAGAACTAGTGCAATGCAAAAGATACACCAAATTCCATAAGGTAGCCTCAGCCAGAATTTCATACTTTCTGTCACAAACTTTGAAAAATCATAATTAATTCTAGAAAAATCAAAATCATGTATTCTTTACCATTCTAGAAAGTTATAGATGTCTACTTTATATAAAAATATGTCCAAGTCATGAAACACCAAGTAGAAGACTTTTGACATTCAAAACACACTCAAAGTCATAGCTACTTGGGCTACTATCATAGCTTACTGTCGTAAACTTTGAAAATTCATAACTAATTCTTAAAAAACTTCAAATCATGAAAATTTGGTCAATTTGAGAAGCTACAGATGTTCACTTTAAGGAAAAAATAGTTCCAGATCACACCAAAGCCATTTAAGGACTGAATTATGTTAGAACAGTACTGGAGGTCTAGTGGCATTACTAGTACTAATATGAAACTTCAAATACTCATAACTCTCTGCTCAGACCTCCAAATGAGGTAATCTTGGTGGCCAAAGAAAGCTTATAACTCTAGTTTATGCCTATAAATTTCACAAGCATTGAACATCATTTAACCATCAGATGACATAGAACACAAATCTGACCATATGAACAGTGCATTGAACCAGAACCAAAAAATTTCCAATTTTGAAAATTCATAATTAATTCTATAGATGTTTAACTTTTTATAAAACTTAGCTTCTCAAAAATATCTTAATGAGCCCTACATGTTTGCAAAATTTCACTGGAAGATTCATCCATTTGGTCAATTTGTGCCATAGGGTTCTGGTTTGGTCATTTTCATGGTCTTTACAAGTATCAAAGTGTCCAAATTTTCTTCCTAAGCTTGTGCGGCCACTTGAGCATGTGGGATTGCACCAAAATGAAATTTTAAACTTGTCTCAATGGTGCACAAACCCAGAATTTGGAAACTTGCACTCTCACTCCATGCCATACACACATTTCCATAAAGTTAGTCTAGCCATTACATGTCCAAAATGCATATTTCCATACATATGACCTTAAATCTCATTTGTACATGATAAATTAGCATAATTATACATGTTTATAACATCATAGGACATAGAAAATAATAGATTACAACATTTACCACTCATATGGCCTTAAAGAAACAAAATCCATACACTTTGATGTCATACTCTCATCTTCCAAGTGGTTGACTCCTATTTCCTTGTTCTCTTGGTCCACCTAGCATGTTAGAACATTGGAGAGGAGGGAATGAGATTTAAAGAATCCCAATAACTCATCTCCCTTTCAATCACACATAAAGCATGCAAACTAAGTCTTACAAATGCATGCATGGGCATATTGACATGTGCAATTATTCAAGAGACATATTTAACATTTGAACAAGTCATACATAGCATACATATGCTTGCCAAGTAAGTGAATTAGCCTCACCCATTCACTTGTGGATTTTGGACTTTCCTCACCCATTTCTTTAAGAGGTTTTTGACTCAACCTTACTCTTAGGAGACTCTTTACTTTGTCTCGACCAATTTCTAGGGTTCTTGGCTCATCCTCACCATGGCTAGAGGGTTCTTGGCTTCTCTACACTTAAGCAAACCCAAGCACACATATTAGACATCATTTGAAAGCATAATATAACATCATGGCACCATGGAATAAAAGCTCATGCTAGAATACTTTTCATAGCTTAAAACACACATACTCACATTCAAAACAATGTAAGTACATATCCATGCATGAGAGAAGGTGGAGAGAGCTACGTTGTTTGCATTTGCATACTTTTTCCTTGAGCCTTGAGTTCCTTCCCTTGACCTCACACACCCAAGAAGGTGGAGATCATTTCTCTTGGCCTAAATACAATTTATGGAAGCCAATTATGTTCATGGAATTAATTCTAAGGCCATACATTTCTTTAGACACTAACTTGGTCTATTAACCCCTTTATAGTTCCAAGAATGAACCTAATGAAGAAACACCCATCAAATGAGTTCTAGGCTCCATTCTTTCCTTTCATATATGATTCTTGACTCCTTTTAAGCCTCTTAAAGTTATCACACAATTAAAACAAAGAGCATAACTATATGTTGCTTCTTTAGGTCATATTATGGAATATAAGAGACCAATTCATTCTCTAGGCCTCCTAATTTTTCCCAAGGCTTCCTCTCATTTTCATTCATCATATATGACTCAAAAATGGGTTTGGAAAATTTTAAAACTCTCTTTAGGTGTCTCAACCCCCTTTGGTCTAGACTATGCACCCTTTAATTGTGTGAAGAGAGAGCAAGGGAGAAAACATGGAAGAGGAAGTGAAATCAAGTAAAAATACCACCATTCTTCACCAAATTTCTTCATCTTCTTTATCCCCCAATCATTTTCTCCAAAGGGCAGCTGCATCTCCATGCTTTCTTCAAGGTGGCATGTTGGTCCAAGGGGGAAAAGAATGGACTTTAGTGTGAGAAAAGAAAAGAAGCACGGATTAAACTTAAAGAGTAAGTTTTCTCCACTTTACACTTGAAAATCATATGGTTTAAGTAAGTTTCGTTAAACCCTAGTTATGGGTCACTCTTAGACAGTATAAGGATGATTAGGAATGGAGTTTATAAGTTGAATATGAAGGCCTAGGAATGGAGTTTATATGTTGAATATGAAGGCCTAGGAATGGAGTTTATATGTTGAATATGAAGGCCTAGGAATGAAGTTTATATGTTGACTATGAAGGCCATATGAGCTTATTCATTGTTGTTATGTGTTGGAACTTTGAAATACACAAATATTGTAATTTTTAGGGAAAATAGAAATTATGGGGAGATACTGTCCGAATTTCCTCAAAATTTTTATAGTGTTTTCTTAATGTCCTAGAGTCATGTATACCAAATTTTAGGTCTTAAAACGTAAAGGAAGGGGCTATGGAATTTTTAGAACCAAAGAAACTCAATTTTAAGCCTAAAATGGAGCTAGATTCTATTATGACTAGACCATGTCATTGGGGCTAGAATTTGATAATTTTAAGCATTCCAATAGATTCAAAAATGGTGTTTTTAGCTAGGAATGCCTATAGGAAAGCCCCCAAAACTTATGGAATTAAATCACTAAATTTTTGGCCAAGAAATGCACACCATTTGCCCATAATAGTTTGGAAGGGAAGGGGTTGAATTTTTCCAATTTCAATGGTTCCAATGAGTTTAAAAGGGTCATATTACTTTAGGAAGTGCCTTTGGAATGATGAGAAAATGCCTAGAATAAAAGTCAAACTTTACCCCCTTAACTATGTAAAGTGTTGACCAAAACACATTTCTCATAGGAGTGTGTTTTTCCAAAATCTAAGTTTATGGATGAGTTTGGCATGTCCAAATTAGGGGGGAGGGTGTAAGAATGATTTTATCGCTTGTAAATAAAAAGTCAAAGTTGAGCCTAAAAGTAAACTCTTGGCTAAATTAAAGGAATTAAGGGATTTAAGCAATTTTAAGGATTTAAGGTCTATGTGATGATTATAATGAATTATCATTATGATTATAGAGTTTGATATTTGTTTGGGAACTTCAAGAGCAAGTGGACTGAATTCCAAGGCTTGAGGAGCAAAATTTGCTAAGGTAGTAGTTTTTCTTTAATCTTGTATGTTTGTATAATGATGAGTGTTATGCTATATCAAGTTGTCATTATGAGACATGTACGATTGGATTGTGCTTGGCCTTGTATAAAATTCCTTGCATTACTATGTGGTATATGGCACCTTGATTGACATTATGTTATGTTCTTACATGCTTGCCTATGAATGAGATTGGTTTATTACTACTAAGATTTCATAATCTCACCCCAAATATAACCTATGCTAGGTATGAGTTCAACCTAAAAAAGGGAAAAGGGTGTAGAGGCATAAATCAAGGACTTTACTTTTATACATCCCAATTTGTCATGTAATAAAATATTTTAGATTATTGTATGTATGAGTTATGTTATGATACTGTATGGTAATAGGGTATGTAATAGAAAGCAATGTACATACTCAACCTTTAAGTAAAAAGAATATGACTAGCATGCCTAAAATGCAAAGATGTATGTGCTTATATAATGGCAAAATACTAATAATAATATGACAAAGGAAGGGTGAAATTGTCCGTTTTTTAGGGACAATTTTATATGAATTAATATGTATTTCGCTGAGTAAATATTTTTCCCTTGTAAAGGACTTAGAGAGCTTGAATTAGAGCCTTGAGCCAACTTCATATGATTTTTTCATAATTAATTATATATTTTCAAAGTTGGACAAAATTTTGGAAATGATCAAATGAATAGTAAAATTGTATGAGTAAGTTTTTGAAAAACTTCTAATTAATTCAGGTTTCCATTGACTCTTCTAAGTCCTATATGAGGTATTAATAGTAGGAAAGGCATTATATAGTAAGGTATGACAATTAGAAGCCCACAAATTAAGATAGAGTGGCCTTGGAGTGTTACTAAAGGGAGAGTTAGAGTGTATAGGACGAAACTTAGGGAAAAATGGTGCAATAGAGGGTCACGCCGCAGCCAAAATGGGCTTAGTCGTGGCCAGGTGTCAGGCAGAGGCGAAGAGTGCCAAGACGCTACACAAAACAAAAAAAGTTGCCCAAGTAGGATAATAGAGAGCAACCTCATCACCGCGCATAATTTTCAACCGCGGTGTAGGTCAAGGGAATCAGATGATGACTGTTCCAATGGCTAGTTTCACTGCGGCATAGGTATAGCCTGTAGAGAAACAAATCGAAAAATTTTCTACAATAGGTTTTGTAATACCAAAATCTTATGACTCATCTCATACCATATCTATCTTCATTTCCTTGAATTTTACAAAGTTCATAAGAAAAGCTATTAAAATATTTCATTAAATCGCGTTACATCATAGATAAATTTTTCATTCAGTGTCCTATGGACCATATGAAGTCATCCATCTTATTCTCATATTTAATTACACAGATACAACTCCTAACCATCTTAACAAGTGGCCTAGAACTCCTGCAAATGAAGGATTCACATGAAATTCAACAATGCAGCCTTGGGTAGAATTTCAGAATTCTTACATAAAATTTGAAAAATCATAACTAATTCTAGAAAAATTGAAATCAAGTAAACTTTACAATTATAGAAAGATACTGATGTCTAATTTATGTTAAAAATAAATATAGACCAAAATCGAGGCTGATAGTCATCAGAAATTGATGGAACAATACCAGAGGTCGCCTGTCACTACTAATACTATCTTCCAAATTCAAAAATTCATATCTCCTCGGTCAGATGTCTAATTGGGGTCATGTCTATGAATATGGAAAGATTATTATGTCTAGTTTATGCCTGTAAAATTTCATGAGTATTGGACATCATTTGGCCCTTGAATGACACAGTCCAAGCAACTGACCAAATGAATAATGTCTGCATTAGAATACCAAAAAAATTAGCTTCCTAAAAATTTCTAGATAAGATCTATATGCATGCCAAATTTCATGGGCAAATTCGTTCATTTGGTCAGAGTTTGACATTAGGTTGCAAAATGGTCACTTTTATGTCTCATAAAGGGTCCAAATGGTCCATTTTGATTTCTAAGGCAACCATGGCCACTTGAGTACATGGGAAAGCACCAAAATGGTCTATTAAACATGTCTCAAAGGTTCATAAACCCAAAAATAAAAACCTCACTCATCCACCCCAAGCTATACATAAGGATGTATGTATCAAGTCTTGCCATTCCATACCCAAAATATGCTCTATCATACATATGACATTAAATCTTATACATACATGATATATATACATATTTACATGTGTTCATGAAGTCATACAACATATACAATGATGGATTACAACACTTGCCACTCATATGGCTACAAAATGAACAATACAACAATTCCTTTATCAATCTTTCATCTTCTAACTTGGTGGCTTCCATTACCTTGCTCATTTGGTCTACCTAGCATATTAAGATATTAGAGAGAAGGGAATGAGATTTAAAGAATCCAAATAGCTTATCTCCCTTTCAATCATACATAAAGAATGCAATTTAAATCTTAAAAATTCATGCATAAGCATAATAGAAAGTATGATCATTCAAGAAGCATTCTTAGCATTTGAACAAGTCATACAAAGCATACATAGGCTTGCCAAGTAAGTGGATTAGCCTTACCCATTCTCTTCAACGTTATTGGACTTGCCTCACCATTTTCTTAAAGGCCTTGAACTAAGCCTTGCTCTTGGGAGACTCTAATCTTTGTCTCAACCATTCTTGAGGGTTCTTTGCTCATCCTCACCATGGCTAGTGGGTTCTTGGCTTCACTACATTTAAGCAAACCAAAGCAAACATATTAAGTATCATGTGAAAACATAATATAACATCATGGTACCATGGGATATAGGCATATGCTAGAACACTTTTCATGGCTTAAAACACATATACACACATTCAAAGACAAGGTAAGCACACATTCATGCATGAGAGAAAGAGGAAAGAGCTACCTTTACTGTAATCACACACTTTTCTCCTTAGAATTGCATTCTCTTCCTTGGGCACACACTCACAATGATGTGAGGCTTGTTTCTCTTGGCCTAAATACATAAAATAGGAGCTAATTATGCTTTTGGAACCATTCTTAAGGCTATTTATTTATTTGGAACTCTAACTTTGTCTTATGGTTCATTTATGGTTCCTAAATGTACCTAATGAAGAAACATCCATCATTTGAGTTCTAAGCTCCATTCTTTCCTTCCATTTATGATTCTTGGCCCCATTTAAACCTCTTGGAGCCATCACACAATTAAAACAAGGAACCTAATTGCATGTTGCTTCTTTAGGTCATATTATGGAACCGATGATACCATGTCACTTTCTATGGTTTCTAAAATTTTTCCAAGGCTTCCTCTCATCCTCTTCCATCATATATGACTAAAAAATAAGTTTAGAATAAATTAAAACTATCCCTAGGTGCCTTAACTACTCTAGGCCGAGACTATGCTCCTTTAGGCTACTCCTAGAGTTTCTTTGCTTCCTTTGATGGGAGAAGCTTGGAGGAAGCTCTCTTGGTGTCTTACAAGCATATATGAACTATTAAACATCATAAAATATGGCTAGGATTTATGGTAGAGTTCAAGGTTCAATCAAAACCCTAGCCTTCCTATCTTGAAACCTAATAGTTCTTTGTTAATTTTCTTTGCATATTCTTATTCTCCATGCTCAATTTCCTAAGATTCACCCTTGGTTCCACCTAAAATCCATGCCCTCTTGGAGTTCCCTAGGCTAGCTGTACCTGAGAGAAGAAGGGAACAAGAGATAGCTACCATGAAATGAAGATTTGCCTTGTTTTTCCTTGATTTCTTGGATGATTCTTCCCTTTCTTGGCCTCCTCTTCTCAAATCCGAAAATTTCACCTCTATTTTGCCCTCAAACTAGATCCAAGAACATCAAAAAAACCATAAGAAAGAAAGGAAGAAGGAGGAGAAGGAGTTTGTTAAAAAGGAAGCATGAAAATCCAAGAAAAATCATACCTTTCCTTAGCTTTTTCTCCTTCCTTTCTTCTTCTTATTGTGTGCCTCAAACCCTAGCTCTCTTATCTGGTTTAGGACAGAAACAAAGTGAGTTAAATGAAGGAGGAGGTAGGGCGTGTCCTTATATATAGCTAGGTGAAGAAATAATTTTCAAAAATTTCAATTTTGTCCCTTCGTCTTGGCATTTTTGTTTCTGGTCCATTTTAGCTCCTTTTTTAGAACTATCTTTTCCATTATAAAATTTAGATTCCCAATTTTATAAAATACCTTTGGAATCCCTCAAATTAGAGTTAAAACCTTCCCAAACGAAATGGTCAAAGTTTAGGTCAATCGACATTGAAAAATATACATCGGAGGGGTTTTAGCTACTCCAGGACTTCTCATGGTTTTTAGGGTCTTTGAAAACCCTAGGCAACTCAATTTTGCCATTTAAAAGGCCCTCCTATAAGAATTCCAAAATTTTTCCCAAATTACGAAATGTCATTACGTTTCGTCAACATTTTGTTACAATTCGTTTCTTCATTCTGACTCTATTTTTCTTTTCATCTGAGCCTGGGATTCTCATTTTTAGGAGTTTAGAATGCTACATTAATTTTTTTGGACCTTAAGTAATTTATTTTAGGGGACTTGCTTTGAAAATGTATTTGTTTCTATCATCTTGACGAAAACTGGACATTATAGGTTTCACGGTGTTTTTCTGCCACAGTGCCACATTAGACTGCTGTGGCGAAAACATGAACACTAGGTCCCCAAGAATACTTCGCCATGGTGTGAAAAACCCAAGCCGTGGTGTAAGGTGTGAAAGTTTAATTTTAAGGTATAGTAGCTAACTTAACCACTGCAAGGAAGGTCCAAGTCACTGCAAAAGTTCCCAAACTCTTATTTTTGACCTAGAAATCTTGAGTTTTACTATGTTAATGTTGTGCAATGACTTAGGAGTCTTTATATGAGGTTTTTGGTGGATTGAAATCAGTAGCAAGATGAATCAAAGGTCTTAAATGATAACTATAATCACTTGTAGATTTGATTAGTTGTGGTCATTTAGTTAATGACCCTAATGATATCAGAGTTCAATTTTTCCCCACTTTCTCCTATTTTAATTAATTATAATGACTTTAGACCTTGATCTATATTTACTAATCAAGCTATTAAGCCTAATCACGATAAATAAGAATTAGGGTTGTTACATTTGGTATCAGAGTAATGGTTCAAGAAATTATGTTAGATTTAAAACCTTGTGGTTAGAAAACTTGGCAATCATGATGCATGCATATTAGGAATAGGAACATTATGATCTGGTGATGACTTTTATACTTGTATATACTTGCTATAGATAGAGTTATGCTTGGATTGCCTTTAGATTATAGCTTAATGGGGGATGCTTTTGGTTATGCTTGTGGCATTGCAAAGTGATGTAATACCTTATATTTCCAACTCATTTCATACATATTTGCATGCTCATATGATACATTCTATGAAGGAAGTGGGGAAAATCCATTACAATAATACATTTCATTGCGTTGCACTATATAGAAATTTTTTTTCTCAAAGTCCTGTGCTCCATATGGACTCATACAACACATTCTCATATTTAATTATATGAATACTACTCATTTGCATCATCAAAAGTGGCCTACATCTCAAGAAAACCAAAATGAAGCATAAAATATGGATGTTTATTTTCAGATAGATTTTGCCTCTTTTTTGTCCAAACTTTGAAAAATCATAACTAATTATAGAAAAACAAAAAACATGTATTCTTGATCATTCAGGAAAGCTATAGATGTTTAATTCATACTAAAAATATGTCCAGACCATAACATCCATCACATAGGATGTTTGACATCCGAAAAGGTTCAGAGGTCAAACTGCCTTCTGATGCTGTCATAGATTTTTGCAACAAACTTAAAAAATGTCCAATTAATTCCAAAAAAATCCAATCCACATAAATGATACCAATCTGGAATTTTTTCGATGTTAGATAGAGGGAAAAAATAACTCCAAACCAGCTCAGGTAGCCCAGACCTCGGAATTCGATGGAACAGTAGCAGAGGTCAGTTGAAATCCCTGATACTGGACAGAATGTTCAAAACTTTGGGCTTGTTTGAAATTGTTTTTGTTTTAATGTTTTCAAAACATATGCTTTCAAGAACAATTTTTTGAGAATAAAAAAATTAAAAAATCTATTTGAATCATTATTTTGAAAAGTAATTGTTTTCTGTTTTTTACCTGATTCTGTAGAATAAAAATTACAGAACACTTAAAAAGTGTTCTGAGTTTTTTGTTTTTGAAAACAAAATTTTGTTTTTTTGTTTTACAAAACACTTCATTAAAAACACATTATCAAACAGGTTTTTTTGTTTTTTTGTTCTTGAAAACAAAAAAACTGCAGAATCAAATCAAACAGGCCCTTTATATCTCCCTATCTAGACCTCCAAATGAGGTGCTTCTAGTTGGCACGAATCACTATGAATATATAGTTTATCAGTATAAAATTTCATGGCAATTGGACATCATTTGAGCCCTGTGTGATAGATTTTTTTTTTCTGACCAAATGAATAGTGTAGCAAACCAAAATAAAAAAAAAATTACCAATTTTGAAAATTCATCAAATATTCTATAAACTTCCAAAAATTATGGTTGTTAGCTTCCTAAAAATCTCTCAATAAGCTCTAATTGCATGCCAAATATCAAAGCAAGAAGAGCTCATTTGGCTAAAAAGTGACATGGGGTTGCATTATGGTCATTTTTGGCTCCATATAGGGTACTAGAGTGACCAAATGGTTTTCCCTTAGTCTTGACACCTTTTGGGCAAGTCAAAAAGCATATTTAAAACTTATGTGAACTGCCCAAATAGTCTCAAACCTCATGCATCTCATTTTGGCCTTTTCATCCATACATATACACATTACATCAAGCTTTCCAAAATGCATATCTTGGCGTTACATGTCCAAATTCGATTCTAGGGTTCATACATCATATCCATACATTTATACATCACATAATATGATAATTACACATGTCTAAGAAGTCATAGACCATATACATCATTGGATTGCAATATTGGACACAAATATGGCCTTAAAGTGACAAAACTCCAATACTTTGTTGTTAAACCCTCTCCTTCAAGGTGGTTGGCTTCTATTACCATGTCCACTTAGTCCACCTAGCACGTGAGATCATTGGAGAGGAGGGAATGAGATTCAAAGAATCTCAATAGCTCATCTCGCATTCAATCATGCATAATAGATGCAAACAAGTCTCATAAATGCATGTATGGTCATGTTGACATATGCAAACATTCAAGAGATATTTCCATCATTTGAGAAAGTCATACATAGCATACAAAGGCTTGCCAAGCAAGTGGATTGGCCTCACCCAATTTCTTGTAGATATTGGACTTGCGTCACCCATTCTTTAAGAGATTCTTAGACTCAACCATACTCTTAGGAGCCCATCTTGCTTTTGGGAGACTCTTTGCTTTGTCTTAACCAATCTCAAGGGTTTTTGGCTCATCCTCACCATGGCTAAGGGTTCTTGTCCTCACCATACTCAAGCAAACCCAAGCACACATCAGAAACATCATATAAACATAATATGTCATCATAAAACCATGGCATAGGAAATCATGCTATCATACTTTTCATAGCTTAAAAATACACATACACACATTCTAAGACAAACTAAGCACACATCTATACATGAGAGAAGGTGGAGAGAGCTACCTTGCACACAATCACACACTTTTTCTTTTGAAAATCCCTCCCTTGCTTCGGCCACACACCCACAAAAGTGTAGGGAAGGTTTCTCTTAGCCTAAACACAATTTATGGAAGCCAATTAGGTTCATGAAATAATTTCTAAGGCCACACAACTAGCTTAGACACTAGTTTATTTTATAAACCTCATTATGGTCCATAAATGCACCTAATGAAGCAACACCCCTCAAAAAATTCCTAGGCCTCATTCTTTCCTTTCAAATATGATTTTTGACTTTTTTTAAGCCTCTTGGAGTCATCACACCATTAAAACAAATGGCCTAATAACATGTTGCTTCTTTAGGTCATAATATGGAACCTAAAGTACCAACTCACTTTCTATGAGTTCTAAATTTTTTCCAAGGCCTCTCCTCATATTCATTCATAATATATGACTCAAGAATGGCCTTAGAAAAATTTAAAACTCTTCCTAGCTATAAGAACCCCTTTAGGCCGAGGCTATGGAGGAATAATGGCTTCATGGACTTTGTTTTATTTTCTTGAAGGAGGAAGAATATGAGAAGCCTCTTAAGGATCTTAGGAACTCATTTAAACTCTTAATTAGGCATAGGAATTATCATATGAAATCAGATTTTGGAAGGTGTGTAACATCCGGACCCTCCGTAAACGTGAGAAATGCAATGTTTAGTTTCTCCGTAAACATAAGAAATGGGCCAAATATAAAAGAAAGTCTTTGAAATAGAAAGAATTGGGGCCAACTAAAATTATGATAAAATTTTAAATATTAGAGAATGAGGATTTGAGATTTGAGATGCCCAGAAACCAGAGCCAGAAGAGCTCAGAAAATTTGCCGAAGAAAGTAGGGGCATTTTTGTAATTTTTGAAAAATTTTGAAATCTCATAAAAGGGCTTTTTAAATGGAAAATTTGAGCTTTCCAGGGTTCTTAGAGGCCCTGAAAACCATGGGAACCCCTAAAACAGTTGAAACTCCTTCGGTGAGCGATTTTGGCAAAAGTTGACCAAAACTTTGACCGAATGGTTCGGAATGGTTTTAGATCCTTTTTGAGTGATTCCAAAGGCAATTCTTATGATTAATAGCCTAAGAAATATGATGGAAAAGACGGATTTCAAAAAGGAGTTGATATGAGTCTAAAATGAAAAAGCCAAGAAAAGGGACTAAAATACAAAAGTAAAAAGTTGCATAAAGTGCCTTTTAGCTCCTTCTTATCCACGTTCTTTCTCTCCTCTCTAAGACCGACTTGCTTCTGCCCAATTTCAGAGGAAAACTCCAGCTTCTTAGGCGCACAAGAGGAGGAGGATTTTGGAGGAAGAGATTCAAGAAAAAGGTAAGAAACTTTAAGAAATTCCATATCCTTCCTTCTTGAACCTTGCTCCTCTCCTCTCAAGCTTTCTTTCTATGATTTTAATGGGGAGTTTGGTGCTATTTTTGGGGCAGAGCATAGAGGGAAATTTCGAAAATTGAGGGAGTAAGCCAACCAAGTGGAAGAACAAACCAAAGGAAGCAAGAAAACAAGGTAAAACTTCCATTCTTTGGTAGTTTCTCCCTTCCCCTTTCTCTTGCACGAATTTGGGCATCATGAGCCCAACTTTTAGGGGCTATTTTCTGCCCAATTTATGGAAGGATTAGAGGTTTTAGATGGCAAGGATTAAGAAGGAACCAATAGAATCAAGAAAGGAGCATTAAGAGACAAGATAGAACCATTAGGGATCCAAATGCTCCCTTACAAATCTGATTTTATATGAATGTTCTTAGACTTAATTGAATGTTTAAACATGCTCCTAAGACCCCTAGAGAGCTTCCCACATGCACCTCCCATCCAAGAAAGCAAAGAAATTGCAAGAAAAATTAATGAACTCTAAGTAGAAAAAGTGTAGAGCTCTTGAACACTTTGCAAAAACTGATTTGATATATGAGTTTCCTTGCATGTGTGAGTATTTGATTGAGCTCCTAAGACCTCTAAGAAGTCTCCCAAGTGTGTCTCCCATCAAGAAAAAATCAAGAAGGCCATGAACTCTTCTTCCCCCCATAGTCTCGGCCTAGGCAAGTTCCTATAGCTAGGGAGAGTTTTAAATTTTTCTAAGGCTATTCTTAAGTCATATGTGATGAGTGAAGATGAGTAGAGGCCTTAGAAAAAATTTAGAACTTAAAGAAAGTGATTTGGTGTCTTAAGTTCCATATTATGACCTAAAGAAGCAACATGGTGCTAGGCCTTTTGTTTTAATGATGTGATGACTCCAAGAGGTTTAAAAGGAGTCAAGAATCATATTTGAAAGGAAATAATAAGGCTTAGAAGTCCCTTGAGGGGTGTTGCTTCATTAGGTGCCTTTATAGACCATAATGGAGCCTATAGAGCAATCTAGTATTTTATCAAGTGATGTAGTCTTAGAATGTGTTTCATGAACCTAATTGGCTCCCATAATTTGTATATAGGCCAAGAGAAACCATCTCCACCAATTTGTGGGTGTGTAGCCGAAAGAGGAGGCTTGAAAGCTAAAGAAAAAGTGTGTGAAATTGTGCAAGGTAGCTCTCCACCTCATTCTCTTTGCATTCTTGTGTGCATATGTATGTCTTAGTGTGCTTGCATGCATTCTTGATGCTTGATAATATGCCACTTGATCCTTGTTGTGCATTGGTACCAATGTATTGTCTTGAATGACTATGGTTGTGGAAAGAGCCCATAAGGGTGAGGTGATGCCGAAAGTCCCTTGAAGAAGGTGAGGAGATGCCAAAAGTCTCATGGCATGGGTGAGACAAGGCCAAAAGTCCCTTGAATGGATGAGGCAAAGTCAAAAGTCCCTAGACCAAGAGTGAGGCAAATCCAAAAATCCTAGAAATGGGGTGAGGCTAAACCAAAAGTCCCTAGAGCATGAAAGTAATCTTGACATGGGAATGTGGCATGGAATGGCATTTATTGCACACTTTATGCTTGTATGGTTATGCATTTGGTATATGTATACCTTGAATGTGATGTAAATGGGTGTGTGAGCTATTGAGATTCTTTGAATCTCATCCCCTCCTCTCCAATGATCTAACATGCTAGGTGGACCAAGCACTTATGGTGAAGGGAGCCAACAACCATAAAGAGCAAGGAGTGACAAGTTTATGTAGTATTTTGCCTATTTTGGAACCATAATGATGGTTCATAGTGTATATGAGGTTGTATATGTACCATGAACCTTGAGACATGTGTGATTATACTATTATGTGTTGGTTAGACGTATGAAAATGATATATGCACTATAGCACATATTTTGAGTATGTATGGCCAAAGTGTGCAATATGGGATTTTGATGAATGTATGCATAAGTGTGGGTTGAATGGCCAAAATGAGATGCATGAGGTTTGGGACCATTTGGGCAGCTTACCCAAGTCTCAAATGTACTTTTATACCTGCCCAAAAGGTGCCACAACCAAGGGAAGGCCATTTGGTAAATTTGGTACCTCATATGGAGCCAAATTTGACCATAATGGAACCTTATGTCACTTTTTGGCCAAATGAGTTAGTATTACCCTGAAACATGGTATGAAATTAGGTCTCATGAAGAGCTTTTTGGGAAGCTAAAGATCATAATTTTTGGAGACCTAGAGAATATTTGAGAAATTTTCAAAGTTGGGATTTTTCATGGATTCTGGTATGGGTACTGTTCATACTGGCAGTTTTAAATTCTGTGTCACCCGATGGCCAAATGGTATCCAATACTTATAAAATCTTATATGCATAAACTAGAGGTCATAAGCTTTCTGTGGCCACCAAGATCACCTCATTTGGAGGTCTAGAGAGGAAGATATGCATTTTCAAAGGTTCTGCCCAGTATCAGACATCTTGCCAGACCCGAGGTACTGTTCCATCGATTTCCGGGCGTTTGGCTTGATGTAATAATCTGGAGATATTTTTTCTCTCTAGTTAACATCCACATATTTCCATAGTGATATCATTTGCAAGAATTGGATTTCTGTGGAATTAGTTAGACATTTTTGAATCCATATCAGTAAACTGTGACAGTATCAGGAACCCTTCGACCAGTAGATGATTTCGCATGTCAAACGAATTATATATGAGATTTTAAGACTTCTACATATTTTTAGCATAAATTATACATCTTAAGATTTCCAGAATGACTGAGATTACATGTTTTCAATTTTTATAGATTTAGTTATGAATTTCCAAAGTTTGTAACAGAAAAGAGGAAATTCTGGCCGAAAATACAAACATGGATTTCATATGCTCCTTTGCTTTCTACGAGTTGTAGGCCAAATTTGATGATGGAAATGAGTTATATTCATGTGTTTAAGTATGATAAAGTGATAGATGCTTTCATATGGCCTACGGGACTTCGAAAGAAAAATTTTACCGGTAGAAAAATATACTTTTATTCATAACTTCCTATGCCACTATATTGTTTCCATAGAATAAACATAAGATAAGGCATGGGAATTGTATGAATTGAGTCCTAAAAGTATGGTGTTACAAGGTGAGTATTCAGACCCTAAAAATTGATAGAACAATGATGGGGGTCTGACTGTGCACCTAGAATAGAATAGAAACTCCAAAAATTCATATCTCCCTCTTTAGACATCCAAATGAGGTGTTTCTAGTTGGCACAAGTCACTAGGAAGGTTTAGTTTCTCCCTGTAAAATTTCACAGCAATTGGACATCATTTGTCCTATGAATGGCAGAGATACATTTTTGGACCATATGAACAATACCAATACCAAAATTAGAAAGTTTGCCAACTTCAAAAATTCGCCAAAAATTCTGTAGACCCCTAAATATTACACACTTTAGGTTTCCAAAAAGATATCAACAATATGCATTCCAAATTTTAGATCAAAAAGAGCTCATTTGGATAGATTTTGCCATAGCTCACCAAATTGGTCAAGTTTGGCTCTCATAATGCACCAACTTGGTCCAAATGGCTTCCCTTGTATTTTGACACTTCTTGGACAAATTTAAAAACACAAATACAACTTATATGAACAGTCCAAGTGGTCTCAAACATCATGCATCTCATTTTGACCATTTCACATCCAATAATACACTAATAATCATAAGCCATACAATGTACGAATCTCACACTTGCATTACTTTGGTGCTAATTATAATTCTTACAACATTCATACATGATTTTACATTTGCTCAAGTATTCACAACTCAAAAATAATATGTACATGTCCACTTTATCATTCAATTACAAACAAAATAACTTAATTGTTAAAGTGTTGCTTCTTAAGTCCCTTGGCTTGCATTTCTTGCTTCTTGAGTAGCACCTAAGCATGTTAAGATGAAGGAGGGAAAGGGGAGTGAGATTCATGGAATCTTAATAGCTCACATACCCATCAACGTACATTATGGTATACATACACCAAGAGTACAAGTGTAAAAAGTGACATAAGCATAAAAGCATCTAAAACCACACTTTTGTGTCACCATCTCATATCAAATTCAAGAATATGCTCTCGGGACTTTTGGTTTTGCCTCACACCATTTTTAAGACTTTTAGATTTGCCTCATCCTTGGCTTAGGGACTTTTGACTTAGCCTCACCCATCCAAGAGACTTTTGGCCTTGTTTCACCCATACCTTGAGACTTTTGACATCTCTTCACCCATATCAAGAGACTTTTGGCATCATCTCACCCTTAGGAGCCAATTTCACAAATCAAAGACATTCAAAAAGGCATATTGGTACCAATGCAATATTAAAGTGTCAAGTGGCATGTTCTCGAATCATGTAACATCTGGTTTTCTGAAAATCCAAGAAAACGTAAGGAAACGCGAGAAACATAACACATGGTTTCTCCGTCAATGTACGAAAATCACCAGATACAAAAAGAAGTCCTCTAAATAGAGTAAATTGAAGTCCAATAAAATTAGAATAATATTCTAGACCACAAATAATAATGAGTCAAGGCCAAAGGTGCCTTAAAATTAGGGCCAAAATAAAAAAAAAAAGGGATTGAAAAAGGGTCCCGAAGAGTCTTCAAAGTCAAGTATGAAAGAGCTAAGGACCAAAATGCAAAGAAAAATTATGAGCAAGGCAAGATATATAAATTGCCCAAAAGTTCAGGAAACTCTAATTTCACCCTCTATTTGTAGCTTTAGGCATGAATATAAAAAAATCGAGCAAGAATTTCAGAAATCCATGAACCACGGTCATACTCAGTTTGATGAGATAGGTCCAATGATGCCAAGTTGTCTGGATGGCCGTGCGGGATCCAATCCAGGATCTGGTTATCCCAATCAATAACCATGAGCAAAATAGAAAAAGAAGTCGTAAAGCCTATAGAAATAGGAATAGCTAAAGGGCTAAGAAACTTTGAAGGAGTTTCAGGGACTAAATTGTAGTAAATGAAAATTTTATAGCACAATCATAATACAAAACGGTGAAAATTACACCCATAGACCTGGGTGTCCGATTGGAACCAAAATTTATGAGGATTGAGATTGAGGGCCCCTGATCCATGTTTGAGGCCTAGTATGGCTAGAGAGTAGAGGAAACAATATTTATAAATTGTAGAAAGTCTAAAGATATGTATTGTACCGTAAAACCTTAATCGGGCCTAGACATTAATTTTTAGACTGTTGTAAGGCCCAATAGTCAATTCTAAAGGCCCAATAAGAGAAAAGAAGATATAATTAGGGTTTTAGAGAAGATGAAACCCAAATATAAATTTAAAATGAAAAAGAAAGGAGAAAAGGATTTTAGTTATTTTAAAGAATTAACCATGGTTAAGTTAGAAACTAACTATGGTTAAGGTAAAAGTTGACCGTGGTTGAGTTAAGGAAGTTAACCATGGTCACTATTCATGACTTAAGGGCTAAGAAAAGGTGTCCAAGTGTGTGGCCAAGAATTTTTGAAAAAAGATATTTAGTTATGAAATTAGAAAATCAAAAGAAAAAGAAATGGAAGGTTAAGATTTGATCTTGAAAAGGTTGATCTAAGGGTCCAAATTTAGTATGACCATTTAACTTCATCCAAATTCATCTCTTTCACCTCCATTCCACCATTTTCATGCCACACACAAGGGAGAAAGAAAGAAAAACGTGAAGAGAGAGAGAGAGAGGGAGAAAAAGTGGAAGAAGAAGTGAAACCAAGCAAATTTACCACCATTCTTCACCAAATTTCTTCATCTTCTTCATCCTCCAACCATCTTTCCAAAGGGCAGCTGCATATTAATGTTGCTCTAAGTGGGAAGAGAAGGGATTTTAGAGTGAGAAAAGCAAAGGAAGCAAGGATTAAGCTTAAAGATTAAGTTTTCTCCATCTTTTACTTGAAGACCACATGCTTTGAGTTAGTTTTGTTAAACCCTAGCTATGAGTCACTTTTGGACAGCATATGGATGATTAAAAATGAAGTTTATATGTTGAACATGAAGGCCATATGAACTTAGTTATTATTGTTATGTGCTGGGACTTTGAAAAACACAAAGATTATAATTTTTGGGAAAATAGAAATCATGGGGAGATACTATCCGAATTTTCCCAAAATTTTTATGGTGTTTTATTAATGTCTTAAAGTCATGTATACTAAATTTCAAGTCCTAAAACATAAAGGAAGAGGCTATGGAATTTTTAGAACCAAAGAAACTCACTTTTGAGCCTAAAATGAAGCTAGGTTATGTTATGACTAAAACGTGTTGTTGGGGCTGGAATTTGATGATTTTATCCATTCCAATGGATTTAAAAGTTTTTAGCTAGGAATACCTATGAGAAAGCCCCCAAAACTCATGGGATAAAATTCCTAAATTTTGGGCAAGAAATGCATACTATTCAGCCATAGTGAATGAGAAGGGAAGGAGTTGAATTTTTCCAATTCCAATGGTCCCATTAAGTTTAAAAGGGTCATACTACTTTAGAAGTTAAGGTTTATGTGTTGATTGTAATGAATTATCATTATGATTATAGGATTGGATATTTGTTTGGGAACTCCAAAAGTAAGTAAACCGAGTTCCAAGGCTTGAGGAGCAAAGTTTGCTGAGGTAATAGTTTTTCTCTCTCTTTCTTTAAGCTTGTATGTTTGCATAATGATAAGTGTTATGCTATATCAAGTTGTTACTTATGCTATAAGATGAGACATGTATGTTTAGGCCATGCTTGGCCTTGTATGAAATTCCTTGTATTCCTATATGGTATGTGGCACCTTGATTAGCATTATGTTATGTACTTACATACTTGCTTGTGAATGAGATTGGTTTACTACTACTGAGATTTTATAATCTCACCCCAAATATAACCCATGTTAGGTTTGAGTTCAAGTAAAGAAAGAGCAAAGAATGTGGAGACATAAATCGAGGAGCTTACTTTTATACACCACATTTTGTCATGTAATTAAATATTTTAGATTATTGCGTGTATGAGTTATATTATGACACTATAAGGTACTCAGGTATAAAATGGAAAGCCATGTATATACCTAACCTTGAAGTAAAAAAAGTATGACTAGCATACCTAAGATGCAAGAATTCCTGTGCTTATGTAAAGGCAAAATAATAATAATAATATAACCAATGAGGGGTAAAATTATCCAGCTTGTCATAGGGGCAACTTTATATAAATTTATATGTGCTCCACTGAGTAAGTATTTTCCCCCTTGTAAGGGCTTAGAGAGCTTGAAGTAGGCCCCTGAACTAACCACATACAATTTTTCTATAATTAATTATGTATTTTCAAGGTTGGACAAAATTTAGGGAATGACTAAATGAATAGTGAAATTGTATGAGGAGGTTTTTAAAAGGAAAAATTTTAATTAGTTCAGGTTTTCATTGACTCCTCTAAGTTTCATATGAGATAATTGCAGTAGGAAAAGTATTATAAAATAAGGTATGACAAATCACAAAAATACACACAAGCACACAATGACATATATATACTCAAGAATGCAAGGAGAATGAGGTAGAGAGCTACCTTGGTTTTTATGCAAGCTTTACTTGGACTTTCTCCTTCCCTTTTTTGGTTCCACAAGCATAATAAGGTGGGTTGGGATTCTCTTGGCCTAAACATTATAAATAACATACAATTATACTCTTAAAGTAAGCCAAGACATTAAATTCATTCTTAAGAGCATACTTGGTTTCATAAGTCACATAATGATTTTCATAAATGGCCTATTGAAGCAACTCTCACTATTCAAGTTCTTAGCTCTATTCTCTTCTCATTTCTAGGCCTCATGGCCTCATTTAAGGTCTTTGAAGCCATCACACACTTACTTACACAAGCCTAGATACATGTAGCTTTATAAGGCTCCATTATAGAAACTATTGTCTCATCTCCTAAACCATGGATTCTAAATTTTTCCCAAGGGTTCCTCCAACATTCTACCATCATATGAAGTCCCAAACCAAGGTTAGAACAATTAAAACACTCACTTACCTAGCCATCTAGTCTTGGCTAAACTATGCACCCTAGGAAGAGTTCATGGAGCTTTTGATTTTTCCTTGATAGAAAAGTCACTTGGGAGACTTCCTAGAGGTCTTAAGAGCTCAATTGAACACTTACATAGCCTAGAGAATACATGTACTAAATCAGTTTTTACAAAACCTTCAAGAGCTCTACACTTTTCTAACTCAAATTCCATTAGTTTTTCTTGCAATTTCTTTGCATATTCTACTTTCCTATGGTCCAAAACCCAAGTTTCTCTTTTGTTTTTGGACAGAAAATCCTTCCCCCATATGGTTCTGGTTTGTGCCAAAATACACATCAGAGAAAACAAGGAGAGAAGCAACAAGAAACAAGAAATACCTTGAATTCCTAGCTCCCTTTTAATGCTTTTTCCTTTGCTTTGAATGCCTCCCTCAATTTTTAAACCTTTCCCCTCTATTTTGGCCTCAAAATAGAACCATTTCATTTAATAAAAACCATAGAAAGAAAGTTTGGAAGGAGAAGAACAAAGTTGGAGGAAGAAGAAACATGAAATTCCTTGAATTTGCCTACCTTTTTCCTTGTTTTCTTCCTCCTTTCTCTCCTCCTCTTGTGCACCCAAGATGTTGCTTCTCTTTTCTATTTTTTTGGCAGAGGAAGGTCAGCCTAAAGATGATGGGAGAAAGGACGTGAAAGATGTGGAACTTTTAAGAGTAATCCATTTACAAAAATTTCAATTTTGCCCTTTCATTATGGCATTTTTGTTTTAGTTTTGTTTTAGCTCCTTTTTAGAACCATCTTTTCCATTATAAAATTTAGATTTCCAATTTAATAAAACACCTTTAGAATTACTCAATTTGGAGCTAAAACCTTCATGAACGAATCTGTCAAAGTTTGAGCTCATCATCATTAGAAAATGTACACTAGAGGGGCTTTAACTGTCTTGGGGCTTCCCATGATTTTTAGGGCCTCTTTGAGAACTCTAGGTAATACAAATTTTTCATTTAAAAAGTCCTCCTATGAGCATTTCCAAAAATTGCATGTAATTACAAAATACTACTACACTTCGTCAATTTTTGTTATAATTTTACTTTACCATCCTAGCTCCATTTTTATTGCCGTCTAAGTATGGGATTATTATTTTTAGGAACCTAGAATACTACTCAAATATTTTGGAATATTATCTAACTCATTTCAAGGGACTTGCTTTTATATAGCTCATTTCATCATTTTGCAAAATTTACCATTCATTACAACTAGGGCATAAAGCCCTTTAAAAGGCAAAAGTATGAAAAAAGCCAACAGCAGTAGTGGCTTTTAGGGTAGGAGACCACCCCCAAGAAACATTCCTCAGAGAAGGAGTATGGTGTAAGACCATAAATTCTATCTCATTTTATGTCATTCATAAGCTTCACCTCGTTATTTCCATGAGAGCACATGAAAAAGAGAATGAAAATAATGGTTTTATTTGCCGTTGCGT